>VCNE01008595.1:0-11365 GCA_009869805.1 Oncopodura yosiiana
TTTGAAGTCCACCAAGTACCAATCTGCGCCATTCCTAATTAAATTAAATCTTAATCAGAGAAATTTCGACTATAACTACTAATTATAAATATATATTTTTAGTTTTCATATGTATACGTTTGTTGTTGCTTCTCTTTTACAAACTTCCCATGGAACAATTACTATTGGACATTCAAAACTTGCCAATGTAATACAAGCTGCTTCTGGATCTGTAAAAATTTATATTTTCTTATTTATGCCTATATGTCATTATGTACACTAATTTCTCTTACCAACTGCAAAATTAAATTCAGCACTAACTGTTGCATTGCCCTCGCCTTCAATATTTCCACTCATGCTATAAATAGATTTAATAAATGTTTTAATCGCTGGTTCAAGTCTAACAGCCATTGCTAAATTGGTCATTGGTCCTAATGCTAAAATTAAGAGACTTCCTCTGTATTCACGTGCCAATCTAATGATAGCATTAACAGCATGTTCTCTTTGAATCACAGGATCAATTGGAGGTAAATCAACATCTCCAAAACCATCTTGTCCATGAAAAGGATCATCATGTACCCACTGATGGAGAATTGGATGACTGCAGCCTGAGAATATTGGAATCTATACAGCGTATCATATCAGTAGTACCATATATAAACTTTTCTATAAGATAAAGTCTAGTCGCAAAACTTTTACCTCATTCAATAGATTCAGTGTAGATAGAATTCTTGTTACATTGACATCCACATTGTTAACAATAGTATTTCCATTAACTGTAGTTATTCCAACAACATGAAATGGTATATCAGTTCGAGCGTGGGCAGCCAACATCATAAATATTGCTAAACAATCGTCTGTTCCAGCATCACAGTCGATCAAAACAAAATTGTTTTGACTCTATAATAATTTATAAACAATTATTACAAGATGTATAACCTAATGAAATATGAATATATTTTTCTTACCATTATTGGTTGTCGTAATATGAAGAATACGTGTAAGTAGTTATATAGTCGTCCTCACAGAAATAATAATAATTTACTAATAATTTTAATTCTATGTCATGTATTATATATCATCAGTCATTGCCCTAAATAGCTACCGCATATACTGTTCATATGTAAAGTAATCAGTTTAGAAGAACAGACATCACAGTTGTCATTTAGATCATATTGATCCCATGAAATTGTAAACTGACCTTGTAACTCTAATAACTACTCTAGTTTGTTGTCTCTGTCTGTATCAATATTAGTTTTCCTTTGATTGTGTCACATTATATTTACAACGCAACAAATTTGAAATTAGTTTGACTAATACTATAAACAAACAAGTGTTTTTGAAAGTTAGGTACAATCTTCATTTTTCATAGCATTATCTCTGTGTCAAATCTCAATCACTTTTTCTGCAGAGCTTGCTTTTTTCATGGTGAAAATTATTAGAATTTCTCTGTTCAAAACTCTTGCTATCTCTTCTATTTACTTATTTACTACCTTTGTCCAACAGGAAGGCCTATCTCAATTTACTTTGCTGGACTTAGGTCACTCATACTCATAACATAAACTACATTTCTTCTGTCTTCTTCTACCTTCTCACTAATTCACAAAAGTGAGTGCAAGAGAATGACAAGTCTTTTATACTTTGATCTGATTTCTTTATATTTGAGCATTAGAGAGGAGAACAAGTTGTTGCAATTGCATAAAAGTCTCACATGACATAACTCTCAAGTCTTGCTCAAACAAGTGAGATAGAAGAAACTCTTCTTCTTTCTCCTCATCTCTACAGAGCTCTGTAGATACATCTTCTTTTGACTGTGGCATCCTGCTGAGAAGAGATGCAGCAGTTGAGTAAAACAGCAGTCAAGTCGTCAGTCGTGTTGTGATACTCAAAGTGATCACTCATACTTCTCTCTTACCTGTTGTGAGATACAATAATATAATTCTTAAACAAGACAATAAGACTTTCCTCATCAATTGGCAATAATCAAAAATAAATTTACCTAACTATTTCAGCTTAACAAATAAAAATTGTGCAAGATTCCTAAAAAGTAATCTCAACTTGCCCCAAATAGAGAAAAGACTCCAGAAAGATCTACTTTTTTATTCATATATTGCTAGTCCATGTTAGCATGGCGTGAGAAGAGACTATCTATTTCATCCGAAATTCTCCGGTACTAAAAAAAAGTGTGTCAAACGTAAAACCCGACAAGAGGAAAACTTTTGTACCTGAATGGAAAGTTTAGTATATTTTCACATAGTCATATTATACTAGTGTTTGTGAATGAATCTCATTTTCTCCAGTGCCAGTCAGTCATCACATTGCCTAACATAACATTTCTTCTCTTGTAGAGTTTTGTGTTACAAAAAGTTTTTTCTAACTCACTTCTCAGTTTTCTCTGTAATACATACATTACATTGAAAAAATGAAGATTTATACTTGGCCATTTATCAGTAGTGTGCATCATAAAAATCTCATTGTTTTGTAAATAACATCATTATACCGATACAGGACATAAAATATCATAAGAAAAGAGCAGTATATTTCTACTGGATAGGAAAAGAAACTTTTGATTCCCACTTGTTTGGCGTCATTATCATAAAATTCAAGCAAAAAAAACAAAACAAGGTATTAATCAAGTGCTGCAAAGTGAAAAGAAATGATGATGATGCGTCGAAGGCATACTTGGCCTTTTGAACTGTACGATATTGAGCAAATTTTATTGGGAACAACAGAAACTCCAAATACTCAAGTTGTTACTTCAAATACTCTTCTTGAACCAACAAGCCCGATTAATACTACTACTAAGGAATGTCATCAAATAGATTCATTGGCAGGAAGTAATGCTCCATGTTGTTGTAATACTAGTAATAAACCTGACTGTGACAACACTGTACCAGCAAAAGATGTCAATAAAAAATCTTCAGGTATATAATATCTTATTATCTTAGCTACATGTAGTATTTCTTTATTGAGAGCACACACGAGTTTCACACTACATCATCAAATTCTCTTCTCTGCCAATTTTTTAACTCTAACAACATGTGTGTATAAAAAGTAGAGATGTACATATAGTAGAGTTTTTTAGACATCTCATCACTTTTGTCACTTTATTGCATCTCTTTCAAGTCAAAGATGATGAGAGTAATAATGTATAGTTAAGACATCTTATATATAAGATCTACAAGTGAAATGAAGTTCAACTTGGAGTTATAGTAGTTGTTGACTTGTGTTATCTCCTCGAATTTCAGCAACTTTTTTCTATACCCCTCCTCTTGACTTTTTCTATTATACAATTCAGGAAGCACTCTAATTCTCATTTTACCGACTTACATAAACCAACAACTGTCTTGACACAGTTGATACTAGTACACAACATGAGAAAAATACACAAGTTGTACAAGATATATTTATGTGATAGAGTAAAAACGACAACGAAGAAGAAGAAAAAATCTCTGAATGAATTGTCTCGTTGACTGACTTTAGAGCAAAGTCAAATCTTTTCATTTCCATCTTCACCTCTTTCTTCAAACTCTTATTCCATTTCTCTTCCTGGGAAATCTCTTTTTATCACTATATTAGATCTATATCTACTTACGGGAGTAGATAGAGGAAGAATAACTAACATAACAGTAGAAAAGCGTAACTACATTACAAGCAGTTTATTTTTACAAGACACCAGAGAGAGAGAGAATGAGAGAAAGAGAGTTTTTGCCTTTGAACAATTCTATGGAAAAAGTATAAAGTTTGGCTGGAAGGTAGAGAGAGAGAGAAGAGAATACATGCGATAAACGATAAAAATTGTCAAACTCTTGGCCACAGAAAGAAAATGAACAAGAAGAATCTGATGATATCCACTTATTCAAATAGTTTCTTTTCTTAGTCTCTATAGTAGAATGAGAGACTCTCTTATTCTTTTCTCTCTTTTCATGCATGAATTACCTTATTTCATGTACATGCAAATTGTGAGTAGTTTTACAAATGAGAAAAGAAATTCAAAAGATCTATTGTAAAATATACAAGTTTTCTTTTATTCTCTAACTGTGACTTTGTATAGCACATAAATTATGACAAAAAAGCGTAGAAGAGAGAGAGAGAGAGAGAGAGAGAAAAGACAAAACAATAAAGTTTTACGAGGGTTTAATTACTTTAGGATCGTACAAAACGATGGCTATATAGTATATGCACACTGGAATTTTCGTTAATAATATGAACCAGCACACTGTAAAGATTCTTGTCTATCTACTACTACAACCTTTTAATTATTATTTTCCATACTGATACTTCTACAAGTAGCCTATATATTTCCCATTTAGTTTTATGAGTATCATTTACGTGTAAATGAGAGAGCCTTTAGTTACCTTTACATTAGATATAATGAGATCAGATTGAACAATAAAATCAAGTCATCCAATCTCTACACAATTTCATTAGCATTTTATTGAATGTCCCTTTACTAATAAAAACCTCTAATTTTCTTTTTCTAATAGGTAATTCTTACCAACCAATTCAAGATAAATTTAATTTCCTCTCCAAAAAGAGTAAAGACTCTAGGAAAAATAAAAGAAAAGCTGCTGCAGCCGATTCTACTAAAGAATGTCCAGTTCATCCCAAAGTCTGTGAAGTGAAGAGTATCTCTCCAACAGGGAAAAGTGACTCTAGTATCCTAACAAACAAAAGTGACTCTCATAATTATTATAGTAATTGTACTTCAACTCCAAGTCATAATTCTAATAGTACTGCAAGTAATCATAGTTGTAGTCATTGTTGTAGCTCTACAAATTGTAGTCAAAGTTTAAGAAGTAGTAGTAGTGTCAAAGGTGGAGCAAGTACTTTAGTTGGTGGTAATAGTACAAGTAGTGATGGTGGTGGACGAGTTTTTCTTAGTAGTGGTGGCCGAAATTCTGGAAGTAAATCTGGAGCAAAAAACTCTTCAAGTCATCAAGGGAAAATGAGTTTGGCTAATGGTACTGCTACCGGCGCTCTGAGTCTTCATGTCAATATGCCAAATGGTGATGTTAAGAAAATAGTCACACTATGGCAAAATTACTATCCAGAAGGTTCTTACAATAATAATAATAATGATCTAAAACTTCTAAAGAGAGAGAGATATACTAAATGGCTTTTTCTTTTTCATATCACAGGACAATGGGGTTATATTGTTGTATTTTGTGCACTAATTGGTAAGGATGCAAACAAGATACAAATATTTGCATAAATGAGTCATTGTAAGAGATTATAATATACCAGAAAGCAAAGCGCATAGGATTTTCTGTCAGTAGCAAAATAGACTGCGAGTTCTTCTGACGTATAGGCGTTGACCAAAAACGTTTCGTTTGTTTTTACTTATTGTTGGTTTTATTTTATTGTGACTAGTCATGGATAACGAGTAAGTACTAAATAAATTTCATATATTTTCTTGAGTTAAAATCTAAAGCATCATTGCGTGCGTATTGTTTATATTATTTATAGAAATCAAGTATTGTTGTATAATCCACCTGTACAAGCTAATGTTGGACATCAATTTGAATTTGAATGTCTTCGTATTATTCCTCCAGAAGACAAAGAGAAAGTGGAGGCCATTGCTATATTAGCTTCCCAAATTGCTTCACATGTTCATGCTCCTTCGGTTCATGATGGCTATGACAAATGAATATCAACGCATATGTACAAATGAAACCCATGATAAAAGGAAGAGATATGCCATTACTAGCAGAAGAAGAAGAATTACTACAAGAAATGGAAGTGAATGAAGAAAATGCTCCAGTTGTTGCTTTTGGTTTAGGTGACAATTTTAGTAACATCCAACTTTTACAACAATATCTACTTCATTGTTGTGGAATAATTGTAGAAATAGTTCAATTACCTCCACTGTAGATTATATTTAGAATGTAGTGTAATGCAAATAATAACCTAGCAAACTGTTTAAGTATGTACGAAATAATATTAACTGAATTATGTATTGACTGAAATAACCTTATTTAATTGACTTACATAAGTGCGCTGTTGATGATTATATCTTGATACTTTTAAGAGAAGAAAAGAAATGATAAAAAAACGTATTGTAATCTTAGCTTCAACTTGAGTATATCATTACCAAAAGAGAGTTTTTTCCGTTTCATTTTATTACACATTTCATTTTGTTTCATTTCATTCACAGTACATGCAATCAATCACGGAATTCAACTCAGTTTCTCAACTTTCAGCATGTTTGTGAAACACAAGTTTTTCGTGGGAGAACCAGCTTCACTTGGTAAGATGTTTTATTGAAAAAATGTATACAACAATGTCTCTCTTTCTCTCCAAAAAAATCTTTTCTTCAGGAGAGAGAGAGAAACAAAAAATCAGAGATCTGTACATGTAGGTTTTAAATCAGCACTTTTTTGTTTGAGACTCTGACTTTTGACATGGCTTGTGCAAAGAGAGCAAAGTTGGAGTGCTTCTCTAATGACTAAAACATACAAGCTAGCACTTATCTGTGATTTGTATAATTGTTTGCTGACTGTGCATTTCTCTTCTAAATTTGAGATGATGATGTTTGTGCTTACTCACTATTATTTGGTCTAAGTAATTACTCACGTTGTGTAGTAGTTGTGTGCACACAAGCCTTGTTCTCAAATGGCATTTATAGGCCCGGTTTTTTCTAATTAATTGGAGAACCACCAACCAAAGCAAATAAAAGAAATAATTCTAATAGAATTCATTTACCTATTCAAATGCAATGTTGAGCATTTATTATGTCCATACATGCAAATGAGAGATGCGACTTTAAGATAAAGTAAAAGAGTTGCTTTTTAATGCTCCATACACGGACACAAATACAAAAAAAACTTAAATTATGAGGTAGCTAGCTATATAAATGACAAACTAAATGTAAATTCTAAAGACATCAGAAGAGTAAAACTGTATTTGTTTTGTAACTGAATACTCTCTGAAGACTCGAACACGAAGTATGTACACAGAAAAAAAATCAAACTGGCTTGATTTTTTTCAATGTGATTTGAGGAATGGTGATCAAGAAGTAAGCATGTAGAGCAATAATGAGACACAATAAATAATTTTGACACTGATTTGCATTCTTGTCTCATTTTTACATACAGTAGTGCCATGAATTAACAAATTATGCATGCCACTGTCTAACAATGAGTCTTTTGAAACTACATATATTTTCAAGTTACGATTTAATTCCCGTTAGATTTATTTTCAAATGTTTTTTAATTATATTAAAAATCTTCTTCTTCAAAGCTACTGTGATGCTCATATGTATATATTGTGCGTTCTCTAACTTCCTCATGTTTACTTACGTCATTCGGCACAACAATTACAAAGACATCACGCAGTTTTCTAGAGAAGCGTAGCAAATTTTATCTTTGCAAAATAGTGTATATATGTATATGTATGTCCTAGAATGTAACTCATATATCATAATGACATTTTATTTGGTAAATAATTCCACGTGGAATCGCAACTTTTGTGTGCTATATAATGTTGAGAATGTGAATTTTATTCATAAATATCCAGTGGAGCAAATTATTTCTATATCTTTTGTCTCCAAAATTCTAATGTGTGTCTAGAGGGACGGTCAACAATTCAACATTCAGCAAACAAATGGAATTACATTATATTATAACTTGCATGGGCATACTTTTAGTTTTCAAACTGAAACTTGAAACAAACTTTCTATCTCTAACTGTCTACCATATAGAGGAGAAAATACATTGGGTCAAACGCAAAGAGTCATTAGTAGTGCTGCAGGAATATATTTCTCTCTTTGCGTTTTTCGGAAGTTGTTGAAAAACTCAGAGAGAGAGAGAGAATTCTGAGAAAAGGACATCGACTTACAGCCTGCACTTTCCATAATGGTCTTTTTCACATTAGCATCAAAGTATTTCCGGTTTTCTCTTCGTGACCAAGTCATATCTTTTACAAATCGACTAAAAGTAGAAAAACAAATGAGACATGACATGCAGCAGAGTTTTAAAAATAAATATGTATACATAACCTTATAAGAAGATTTTAGTTTCTTCAACTTTAGTATTTCTTCTAAATAAACATCAAGATTTTTTGTGTTGTCTCATCTTACATACTTACACAAGTGGGCTGTTGACGATTATCTTGATACTTTGAAAGAGACTAAAAGAAAAAGAAGGATAAAACTTATTGTAATCTTAGATTCAACTTGAGTATATCATTACAAGAACAAGTGGAAGACGAAAAAGAAAAGAGTTTTTTCCGTTTCATTTTCTTGAATTTCATTCACAACAACCAAGAAGAAAAGTGCACATCACTACTTTTACTATACTATAATCTCAAGTTTCTTCCTTTTGTCTTTTATTCTCATGCTGCACTTTAATAGTTCAATTCCTTTTTTCTCTTTCTCGTCGTGTGTGTTTGTATATGTGTTTCTTTATGACAACATAGAAAAAGTAAATGCTGTCGTCAAAAGTCGTATAGAAGAGTAGATCGAGCATCTCTTTAGTGAGATGCGACAATGAGACACAATTTCAGTAAAAGTTTATTTCGCTCAAAAAAGAAATGTGAGTAAAAGTAAACTCTCTCAAGAGAAGTAAGCTTAGTTAGTGATAAGTACACTTATTGAAATGGTCTTTATTGAGAACTTTTGTAATTTAGAGAAGATGCAATTGCAATAACATTCAGGCTAGGTTAGTATCACTATTATAGCTTACAAATTGTGCATTTTTGCAAATTGAAGTCATTTTCTAAAGAATAGTAATATGTAAAGTTTGTCAATTAAGGATAGAATGCCACTCAGAAAAATTTTTGTTTAGATTTGCACAAAAAATAGGTATACAGTTTTTTAGTGAGATGACACATTGAAATCAATATGTTTTTCTGTGATAGGCTAACAACGTTAATATTGACGTATAAAAGGTAAAAGATTGAGAGCAAAAGAGCAACAACAAAGTTCAACTCCCAAATCAGATAGAAATCCATACAGAACAATTTCCAAGCAACTTGGTTTCTCTGAGCTCTCATAATGCGTCTAGAAACTCTAGAAGATAAGCTCAAACTTATTTCAACAGAAGTCTCTATAGAGTTAGTCTCTCAAAAATATACTTTTTTCTATATAAAAAAGAAAATCTAAAGTCAACTCTTTCTGTAGAAATATTTGTAATAAATCAGATAACGATAATGTATAGTATATAATCTCTCATTAATCCAAAACTACTACATTTGGTGAAATAAGATAGGAATAATCTTCTATCTCATTTTTCTCTTTCGTATCAGGAAAAAATTTATTATGAAGGAAAAGATTTATATATCATAGTACTCTCTAGACACTATTCCACAAGTTAAAAAGGAAGTTTGGTAACAACTATGAATTTTTCTATGTTGAGCTAGCGACGACGACAAAGTGAAGAGTATATTAGCTTGAGAAAATTTCAAGTCTCATCTGTCCTAAATCTTTGTGCCTTGATTTATAGATTGGTTCTCTCTATATATGTAGCTACTACATTGGAGAAAAGATGAGACCTTCTCATATTACAAAATTTCTAGAGTTTGAATTTGAACTGTAGCATAATAATATAAGAGTCTATCTATTGCTTCTGTAGATATACTTTCATTTTGGTGAGAAGGTTGGAAGTGCAAGTAAGGCAATGTATTGTGAGTTGACTCATTACTTTTGTGTAGTGACAGGCAATTCATTGTCTATATTTGTGGCGTGTCACATATTTTAGCTAATTCGCTATTTCATTGTCTCCTCTTGAGAGAAATGAGCCTTTCACCATATTATTATGCCATGTTTTGTCAACGTAGTGGAATTTAGGTTAGGTCATTTTAGTCCATATTTTGTCGAGTATCTATTCTCAGCATAGTATACTTGAAAAGGTTCTTTAGAGACTGAACTGATGTTGATATCACATTATGTAGATTTCAGCATATGATATGGGCTCTAAGAGAGTTGTTGATGTCGCAAATGTAACAAAAGTGAAACTTCAATTTCCTTATGCTTTCGGCCTTTTGAATTCTCAAATCTTGATATTATGATGTGGCAGCAGCATGTCTACACCTATAAGAGTGTATAATAGTTGAAGATTATTGGAAAAGTAATTTGGATCACATCATCACAAGTTTTTGAGTGGGTTGCTTTGCTTTGCTACATTAATGCGTTTATGAGCAAATTCTGATAGTATCAAATGCTTCTTTTGCATAACACTCCTTCATCTTTTCATTATGGCCCATTTGACAGTTTATGAATGAAGGCTCTCATGAAAAATGTCATGTCAAAATATATATTTTTGGCCTAAAACCTTTTCTTAACTTTTCTGTTAAAAATTGTCCAAAATATATATTCTAAAAATCATCAAGTGGCGTTGATGTTTCCAAGTTGAAAAAATGAAACATCATTCAATTGAATGAGTGACATTATAGCCGCAAGAGACGACACTACTAGGATGATGTTCAAATTCAAATATGGTCAAAAAGAACAAGAAAAGGCGACAAGCAATTTCTTAATCCTTATGTCCTTTTCTCTCTCTCTCTAGTCACACAAATGTTTTTTAAGACTGTAAGGAATGTACATAAGTAGATAATCGTGAGTGTCAATCATAATGCCATATAGAACAGCTAGAAACACTTTGGACGAGCACCTTGTAATGTAACAACTAGATATCTGTGTAACATTTACAACAAGTTTCAAACATCATCATTTTGATGTTTATCACTTTATTAGATGATACGTGCGTAGTACTAGAGTAAAAGAGCTAGAGACATTATGTTTTTAGTTTAGTGTCATTAAATGCTTGATGAGTTGATACTCTGAGGACATTATACTACATCCGTTTATATTTTATATATATTCTTGTATCCATATAAAATGTTACTCATTTCTTTTAATTGAGTCGTTTTTAGGCTCTCTATTCTACAACAGGGTAACGTGAGACAACACGTAAATTTGTCATTACATTACACAATCTTGTTTCATTTCTTGCAATGTAAATAAATGTATGATGTAATGCTCAAATAGCCTCAAGTCCCTTCAAGAGTCATTACACGGTCCATTGAAATTGAACGAGTCCATGTTGTTCTCTCTTAAATGTCAAGTCAAATCTCAAGAGATGTTCAATAATGTTCATTTATGTGTAGAAAGAATGTTGATACATTGAACTCTTCACTAATCTTCTTCTTTGGATGATGATGATGATTGTCAGTGCATGTTATTGGAATTGATGTGAGATTATTTTATTTGATTTGTAACTCTCCAAATATTGTTGATGTCTCTCAACTTGTTCTTTTGCTCTAACCAATTAGTAGTAGTAGAGAGAAGTCTAAACAGTTTTATTTTTCGCAATAGTTTGAAACTAAACTTGACAATCTTCTCTTACTCATCAATCTTGACAGCAGCTTTGAAAGTTGTCATGTCTAG
>VCNE01008598.1:0-22683 GCA_009869805.1 Oncopodura yosiiana
TGACATTCAACTTTTTGACGTCTTCAATGCTTTAAATCAACAACAAAATCGTGATGCAGAATACGCTCGCTGGGTCCAAAATTCTAATGGAAAAACAGAATTACATCCATCAATTAGAAGTTTACAAGGAGTCAATTTAGATGACCATGAGCAAAGAACAAAAATCCTATTTCCAGCTTTAAGAAAGAATAAAGATGTAATTGACTTCTGGCTAAGTAAATTCGTCTTTCCAAAAGAAGCTAAGCAATTTCCATTTAAGGCTCAATGCTCATCTTGGGATTTGGCTCAAAAAAGTTCGCATCCAACAACTGGCTTTAGTGGAACTAACGACACTCAATTGTTGTTACCAGCCTCAATTTCTCAACATGATTTACCACAACTTCAAGGAACTAATGGTCTTGTCCTTAGAAATTTGTTACGAGAAGAAAATAATAATTTTTGTTGCTTGGAACAAGAATGTAGTAAAGGAATTGATATACTGAAAATACTAGTGGAGAAAAAAATTCCATTGCTTATTGATGTTGGAGCTTTAGTGTTGGATTTGAGTAATAAGAAAGTTGTACAAGAGTGGCTAAAACTGGATGTGTCCAAACAGGCTGGCGTTTTCTGTGATGATGACAATAATCTTCTTGTAATTGATCGACAAGGAAGAGTCACTAAATTGGAAATGTCATCATGGGCTTCTCGTTTGGATGAATGTGTTATTTATTTAGATGACATTCATACTAGAGGAATTGATCTTAAAATTCCAAAGGGAACACAAGGTAATATAATACAGTATTTTAACCCAAATTAGAAAATGACAAATTTATTCTGTTTAATTATCATCAGGTTGTGTAACTCTTGCGAAAGGTGTGACAAAAGATAAATTAGTTCAAGGCTGTATGAGAATGAGACTTTTAGGAGATGGCCATACACTTTTCTTTTTAGCATCCAATGAAGTCAATAATGAAATCCTTGAGTCGAAATCTTCAACAGAAGAAGTTGGTAGCAAGGATGTTCTTCAATGGGCAATTAGAAATAGTGTTACAGCAATTGAAGATGGCTTTCGTCACTGGACAGCAGCTGGAATTAATTTCAGTAAGAAGCATGCAGCTCAGCTAATTCTTCAACACACTAATTCAGAGTCACCTGAAGCTTTACTAGAATATGGAGAAAATTGTGCTGATGAAGAAATCATAGATCTCATGTCTCATTATGGAACTTATAGAGTTAGCGAGTCATTAGCTGATATCGTGAATTCAATTATGAATCAACAAATTCTACAACACAGTCATCAAGAATCAATTTGTCAAATGCTAGCTGAGAAAAAGAATGAAATGGTACATAAATGTGAGCAATATGTTTCTAATATGAATAGACTTTTCAATTTATTTGATGAAGAGCAAGAAAAAGAATTGGAAAATGAGCAAGAAGAAGAGCGACAAGTTCAACGTCCACCACCAGCAGAGGCAGCAGAAGAATCATTAGCTGAAGATGTAAAAAAATTTGTTCAAACTGGCATTCTTCCTTCTATCACTCAACCAAATTCCTCTCTTCTGCCATTACCATATTTCTTGAAGTCTACAAGATTGTGGGATTCAATTGCTTCAGAAGCAGATTCATGGATTGGATATAAGATTTTTGTCACAAGAGATTTCATCAATGTTATCAGACTTGGAAATCCAGATGATGGAGTTGATGACTTTCTTCGACCTTTTAATTGGGTAGTAAGAGGCCAAGACAGTTTAGTGATTATGAGTCCTTTTGAAGTAAATGAATTGATGCCAATCTTCCGTGAGAAAAATTCTAAAGTTATTCTACATATGTTTGCTGCAAGACTATTTCGTGGTCAAGAGATTCTTATAAATAATCCTAAACTCTGTGTTCCATCATCAAGGGAAATTATACCAGCTCATTGTTTGAATAGTACTGAAATTGCTAATTTATTTTGGGCTTCTGGTTGTATGTATTTCAACAATTCACAAGAGCAAGACTCATACTCTGAATTCTTGGGATATATGCCTCAAATTGTAAATGAAGGTGAAGAAGCAACAACTAATTATGGATTTATAAAGCCAGAGCATCGACACAATATTTTGCAGAATTGTAAATTTTTATCTAATCCGGAGACATTAGTTTGTGGCATTATTGAAAGACGTTATGAAATCTTTCCTATTTCTTCTCATGTTGGAAGTATCATTCTTAAAGGAGTCAAGATTGAGTTTCAAGAAGAAGATGATGCTTCAGCTTAAAATGAGTAATCGAAATACATGTTTTTGATTTTTATAATAATAATATTATATTAGCAGTTTATTAGGCTCAATTTCCAGTGGTAATATTATAAGAATTTTGAATAGAATTTTGTTTCTACTATATTAAAATGTAATGACTCTCTTCGTGAAATATTTTTTTAATTTTCATAATAATTTATATTAAAAAATTAAATATTAATCAATACTGATTTCAATTCACAATAGTAATATTATAAGAATTTTGATTTAGCTTCTACTGTATTAAACTTAAAATGTAATAAGTAATTTCTTCGTGATACTACATATTCTTTTTCCTACTTAATAAAATGTATCTTTTTGTAAAACTTTAACCATAGACAGCAACTGGTTTATAATCAGCATCACCTCCTAAAATATTTAGAGTAGCACAATTTCATTAAAATTATAATGCATATTAATTAATTACATTTACCATAAAAAGGTGGCAAATTTTTAGAACCAATCTCTTTGAGTAAAACGGGTTGCCAGCTATTTTTATTAGTTCCATAAATCTGAATCCTATCTCTAATAGTTCCCAGAACTGGACTAATAATAGTCCATAGTGCAGTAAAGGCAAAGTTGGCTATAGATTTATATCATATAAAAAACTTATAACATTACTATATATCCTTTAGCTTTACTTTGTACTGTGGGAATTCTATGACTAATTATTCACTTACAATTAATGACGTAAGCCTTGTATACGTATTTTCGCATGAAATCTTGTCTGTTTATTAGTGAGCGAGTTATACTTCTTATTCCTGTGTATACCACAAAATATTTAAGATCTAAAATGTAGCTCAAAGTAAATTTTTTTACCTTCTGAAGAAGATAGTTGATTCATACTATATCCTTCAAAATCATAAATATGAATGTACTCATCTGCACCAACTTTAACCATACTCTCATTAAATCTTGCAAAGTACTGTCGTCCATATTTGTCCATAATTGTCACGATCTTCTTTGGTACCATCATAATATTTTTTGGTGTCCCACTATACACAAAAATTTAACATTTATCTGATGAACTTTTTTATGGTTTAGTTCTCACGTACTTTTCCATACTCTGTTATCCAAACTAAAAAACATTATGTGAGAAACGGCACATTAAAATTTATTTAAATGAGTTAAAAAAATGATTCTTACTGGGCCGTTTTTCTTGATCATAACCACTAAGGTAGTAAACTAGAGAACTGGACATTTCCTTTGGTGGTTTCCATTGAAGAATGTCATTATTACTCTATATAGAAAATGTGTTAATGCATCTTGTCAGAAATGAAATATTTTCATATAGGATTTTTACTTACTTCGTCGCTTTTAGCATCCTGAGAATTTACAATTAAGATGATATAACTTACGACTAAGAAACCAAATAATAGTTGCTGAAACATTTATGATATGAGCTTCAGAAAATAAGGAAACTTCTGGTCCACTGGTGAATGTGAACTAACCAGGTTGTTTACTGGAAGAGTCAATTTTAACATTTTGTATTGCATGCAGGATGTAGGAAAATATTGATGGAAATTATCATCATGTAAATCTAATAAACTAGAAAACTACTTTTTGCAGAGGTTTCATAGTTAGGATGCACTTGTTGAGTTTTTTAGGATTGGAGCATTACTCACGTTTTCTCAAGTTGTGTAATACAAGACATTAAACCAATTATAAAAGGATACGACGAACTTAAATCTCAAGAGGAAAAGATGTTACAGATTGAGAGAACAACACTCACTTTTTGTGACTTTTGAGGGGAGTTACATGTAGACAAATGTAACTTTAGGAGAATTTTTTAATATTTTATTTATCTTATCTAAACTGATTGTGAGCTATGTTAGGACTTTGCTGACTTAGGAAATTGCTCTACAAGAGGAACATGTTGGTTTCAAAGTTTTATCTGGAAACTATAAACATACAATGGCAAGGATAAAAGGTGTCTGCGATTACAAACGAGATTAGAAATATAGTTAATTTGTTTACTTAATTAATTCCCTTTAAATATAATGTAGGAAATAGTAAATTCAAACTTAATCAAATTGTTACATATGTATATCAATTGAGTTAAAATTATAAGTACACTTCTAGCTTTAATTGATAGCCAGTAGTTAATCAGCTTTGACTAGAAGAAGAAGTAGCACTTAGAAATAGTAAGTTGTGATTGGTTGAAGTCACGTATTTCAATTTAAGATGAATGAAAAATATTAGAAATAAAACCTTCCATTTAATTGACGGTCACCAGTTAATCACTCAAAGGAGCGAGTAGAAATAACGATCAAAAATATTAAATTGTGATTGATTGAAGTGACATATTTCAATTTCAGTTGAATGAAAAATATTCCGAAAATCATCTCCAGTCACTAGTTAATCAACCCAAAAAGCTAGTAGAAATAACGAGTTAGAAATAGTAAATTGTGATTGGTTGAAATGATATATTTCTACTTCATCTAATGAAAAATGTTAAAAATAAAACCTTCCATTTAATTGACGGCCACTTGTTAATGAGTCCAAGGAGCGAGTAGAAATAAGAATTAGAAATAGTAAATTGGTTGAGATGATATATTTCCAGTTCAATCTAATGAAAAATATCAGAAATGCATCTCTACCAGCAGAAAAAATAACAATTAGATTTGTGCCGATTTTAAAAATTAAGATTCTACCATTCCTATATATTGTTCTTAGTAGTAATAGAATTAAAGTAAGAAAAATATTTTGTGAGCTGAGACAAATTCATTGTAATCACATGCTGTAATAAGATTAAAAATATTAAATTGCGGTTGGTTGAAGTGATGTATTTCAATTTCAGTCGAATGAAAAAATATCCGAAAATCATCTCCAGTCAACAGTTAATCAACTCAAGACGCTAGTAAAAATAATGAGTTAGAAATAGTAAATTGTGATTGGTTGAAGTGATATATTTGAATTTTAGTCGAATGAAAAATATTCCGAAAATCATCTCCAGTTAATCAACCCCAAAAGCTAGTAGAAAGAACGAGTTAGAAATAGTAAATTATTATTGGTTGAGTTGAGATATTTCTACTTCAATCTAATGAAAAATATGGAACGCTAAAAATAAAGCCCAGAGTTTATATCCGACGTCAATCGACTTAAAACTTTAAAGTTAAAAGTAAGGTGAAGATGTGATTTTATTAAACGCCATTTGTATTTAAATTCACGGTCCAGATATAAATTTAATTAACTTTAAAGGTATTAATAAAAAGGGCTGGTTACTTCCACTTAGGTAAATCAAATTCTCAATATCTTTTTAATACTAAACCAGTATTCTTTCAACTTGTTTAGAATTACATACACCATTTTCTTAATTGAAATATTTGCTACAATTCTCCAAAACAAGACATACAATTTGTACCATTTCACATGAAACAAGATCAATTCTAAAATAAAAACAATTGTTGCAGCTATAAACCCAGTACATAATAGCGATAGAAAATAGAGACCAGAGCTTGATGATATTTCTTCATCGTTCTTCAAATTACATTCCTGACTTCCTTTTGATTTAAGTCTTCCTTGACTTGATGTTTGCCTCATTTCTGTCTTTAGCATATAGTCTCTAATTCCACCAGCAAACAAGTGCAACAATGTGGAGTCAATGGACGCTAAAAAACAATGATAAATCTAATTCCATAAATTATACATTTCCAGCAAATTCATTTCCTTACGTTTTAGAAGAGGATACTTTGGAGAAATTGAAGTTGATGCCAAAGAAGTAAAAAGAGCATCTTTGGATTTCAAGTATAGCTTTCGCCCTTTACAATCTGTTAGAAGCTGATTGGCTCTTGCTTCTAGAAAGAACGCTCGCCATTGGCTACACACAGCTGTCCCTTTCCTCACATTCTCAATGCACTATAAGATATAATTACAACCAATTAACTAAAAATTAAATTTTTTAATAAAAAATTTTGCTAACCTCATCTCTGTTGATGTAATCCACCATTCTATATTCAAATTTCTGAGCTACCCAACTCCACGTCATAGCTTTGAGAACTTGACTAGCTGCCGAAGTCTGAACATAAAATGTTCCAATAGAATAAGAAGAGTTGACCAACTCCGAAAAAGTTTTAGGTGGGTGGTCCATTTTAGGATGTAGTAGACTAAACACAATTAGTGATTTAAATAAAGCCGTAAGAGTAATAAATGATAGGAGCAAAGTACACATAATGATTTTGACTGATGTATATTTCAAATGAAGTTGTAACGACTTTTCTACCACTTGCTCTAGTAAAGGGTTAAAAACGTAGCTTAAATACTTTGGAAGAAAACTCTGCCATTTGTAGCCTTTCAATTTCCCAAATATTCCAAAGAAGAGTAAAGCACCGGAGTAGCAACCCAAAAATGCCAACCAGGAATTTAGACTGAAGAGATTGGCCAATTGGAAAAATGAATTTGTAGGTTTGGCCAATGGAGAAATAAATATGAAGGAGTCGACTACTCCTTGGGCAGCAAAAAGTATTGTTTTTGCTCGTAAAGGATTTACAACTAGAGCAACGTTTAATTGCACAGTACCCTTTTCCAATAAGGACATTATACCGTCCCATTTTCCAGTTGTTGTATTCCAAAATCCAAAGCTGGATTCAAAATGACATAAACTTTTGGCTGAGGCATTGAGAGCTTTGGAATATTCCAATGACAATAAAATAGCGACGTCATCTGCAGATCCTTTAGTTACTAAAGGTTTAGTGATTAATTGCTCTCGATCTGATTTTGTACAGTCATCAAGTAAATATGAAGGTTGACCCCAAATTAAAGGAGAACCCTTTAAATTTTTCCATTGGTTGATTAGCTTGAGTTGCTTCGACTTTTGCAGTATAGGATTTTGAAATGAAAATAAGTCGATGTAAAATGTGTCGTTAGAATTTTGTGGAATTATAATATGGTATAGCATTAGTCTAGAAATGTACTGCAAAGTAGACACTTCTAAATTAAATTCTTTTTCAGGCTCAAAATGAAGTAGATGGATTAAATGATATGTTAACATTGTACTCTGCTTAGCAAAGGCAGTAAGCCAATTTTCAGAAATTAATAAATTGTTTAATTGTGGGATGAAGTGAAGAACTATGTGGCATTTCTGTTGAGAATATTTTGATGGTAGTGTAGTTGGGTGTTCAGATTTATTTGTGATTGAAGTAATGACTAATTGTAAGTGTACACCTAATGCGTCAGAGTGGTGAATGTGGTGCAAAGAGCAAAATGAATGAGAGATGCAGTTCCAAACTAAAGTGCATGTAACTTCTGAATTTGAGTTTAGATTTTTAATAATTGCTTGAGGAGGTTCAGATTTTTGGATAGAAACTGAAAAAGTGATGTAAAATGTCAAAACTAACAAATTATAGGACACCATGTTATATTATGTTTTATAGAGAGAAGAATATGACAGAGTGAGCAAATTGTTTATAAGCTAAAAGTGTATAGTATAAGGTGATTTTGTAAGAGATAAGTACACGCTTAATACGATACAGCAGAAGAATAGACAAATACGAATGAATGCCATAATTTCCACTTATGAAAAGTGGCCTACTTGACAGCTTAATAATGAGACTAAACTAAAAAGATAGCATTTATTGCTCCAATCAAAATAAATGATAAAATGTGTTTATTATTCACTGAACTACAAGTACGACTACATTGAATGGAATAACACAATTATATTTAGCTACTAAAAGCATTTAGTTGTACAATAGTTGTACTAAGACTGTTGTCACTAAAATCAATAAAACATGTACTTACAATTTATGCTCTACTGAAATAGACTATTCATTAAAATTAATTTTGATTCCCTTCAATATAATACCTCCAACATGACAAGTGACTGGAAAAGTTTGATACCGTCTTTCAATAATGCCACGAACTAATGTCTCCGGGTTAGATGTAAATTTACAATTCTTCAAAATATTACGCCTATACGCCGGTCTTATAAAACCACAATTAGAAATTGATTGCTCATCTTCATTTGCAAATTGAGGCAAATAGCCCAATAATTCTGAGTATGCATCTTGCTCTTGTGAATTGTTGAAATACATACAACCAGAAGTCCAAAATAAATTGGCGACATCAAACTTATTAAATGGTCTCCATATTTCTTCTCTTAAAGATGGAATGCAAAGCTTAGGATTATTTAATAATATATCCTGCTCACGAGCCAATCTTGGAGCAAACATATGCAAAGTGACTTTAGAGTTTGCATCACGGAAGTATGGCATCAATTCATTTACTTCAAATGGACTCATAATCACTAAACTGGATTGACCTCTTGCGACCCAAACCATAGGACGAAGAAATTCATCAGCTCTATCAAATTTATTTTGAATACGAACCACGTTGACAAAATCTTGTGTTATAAATATATTTTCTTGGGCCCAAGGCCGTAATTCATTGCTAATACAACTCCATAACTTTGTATAGTAAAGGAAATATGGCAAGGGTAAACTCCAATTAGATTTTGGTACTTGACCATGAATTGCAAATTCTATTGCATCTTTTGCTAATGAATGTTCTGCAGGTTTTGCTGCTTGTGGTCGATCAACTTGTCGCTCTTCTTCTTGCTCATTTTCCAATTCCTTTTCTTGCTCTTCATCATGAAGATTATAAAGTCTCTCTAACGTTGCAACATAATTTATACACTTGTTTACCATTTCCTTATTTCTCTCACTCAACATTTGACATACTGACAAATTTCCATAGCTGTGACGTTGGATTACTTGATTCATGAGTGAATTCACAACTGTAGCCAATGACTCTTTCGTTCTATATATGCCATAATGTGACATGAGTTTTGTTACTTCTTCATCAGCACAATTTTCTCCAAATTTTTTCAAAATCGTTGGTGATTCTGAATTACTCTCTTTCAAAATTTGTCTTGCTGCTTGCTTCTTACTGAAATTAATTCCAGCTGCTGTCCAATGACGAAAGCCATCTTCAATTGCTGTAACACTATTTCTAATTGACCATTGAATGACGTCCTTGCTACCAATTTCTATCTGTTGAAGATTTCGACTCAAGGATTTCATTATTAACTTCATTGGATGCTAAGAAGAAAAGTGTATGGCCATCTCCTAAAAGTCTCATTCTCATACAGCCTTGAACTAATTTATCTTTCGTCACTCCTTTTCCAAGAGTTACACAACCTGATGATAATTACAGAATAAATTAATAGTCATTTTTTTATTTGAATTGAAATATTATGAAATATATTACCTTGTGTTCCTCTTGGAATTTTAAGATCACTTCCTCTAGTATGAATCTCATCCAAATAAATAACACATTCTTCCAAACGAGCAGAGTACGATGACATTTCAAATTTGCTCTCATGCCCTTGTCGATCAATTACAAAAAGATTGTTATCCTTATCAAAATAAACTCCAGCCTGTTTACTCTGATCCTCTTGCAAAAGCTTAAGCCACTCTTGTACAACTTCCTTATTACTCAAATCCAACATTAAGGCTCCAACATCCAACAATAATGGAATATTTTTCTGTACTAATTTTTTCAGGATTCTTCTACCTTTACAAACTTGTGGTAGAGCTTCATAATTATTGTTTTCTTCTCGTAACAAATTTCTAAGGACAAGACCATTAGTTCCTTGAAGTTGTTGCAAATCATGTTGAGAAATTGAGACTGGTAACAACAATTGAGTGTCGTTAGTTCCACTAAAGCCAGTTATTGGATGTGAACTTTTTTGAGCCAAGTCCCATGGAGAGCACAATAGTTTATATGGAAATTGCTTAGCTTCTTTTGGAAAGACGAATTTACTTAGCCAGAAGTCAATTACATCTTTATTTTTTCTTAAAGCTGGAAAGAGTTTTGTTGTTCTTTGCTCATGGTCATCTAAATTAATTCCTTTAAATGTTTGAATTGATGCATCTACTTCTGTTCTTCCGTTATCATCATGAATCCAACGAGCGTATACTACAGCAGGATTTTGCATTTGCTCTAAACTGCTGAACACGGCACTCAGTTGAGCGTCATTAAGACCAGAGTAATAGTATGAGAGATGAGTAAAGCCTGTAATAAATAATGAGATTTTTTATTATTATTTTAAATGCATAGACTAATGCAATAATTAATTACCTATTGCCACATCTGGATGACCAAACTCAGTTCTCTCAGCAGCAACATCTTTAGCTCGAAATGGAATTGCCATAAGTCGACCTTCTACCACCAACTTTTTTGATTTCTTTGCCATTACTAACTTTTTCTCATTTTTACTATTTACACCGTAATTAACTCTCCAGCGTTTACTGAGAACCAATGACAAAATCCCAGACGCCAATATTCCTCTCAGTATCAAGATTGCATTTTCAATCATCAGACTTGACTCTTGACTTGCATCTTCTGCTTCTTCAGAATTAAAGATTTTCAATGCTGCATCATGCTCTTCTCTTATCAAGCAAACTTGAGTAACAAATTTTTTGGCCAGATTTTTATTTTGAAGGTTTGGCCAGATGAACTCATCAGTATTTCCTTTTCCATTTAATATATCTTCAGCAATTAAGTCACACAACGTATCATAAAATTCCTTTTTCAGTAAGCGGCATGATGGAAATTGCTTACTGTTCGCCACTTCTCCAATTTGAACTGAGCCTTTTGGACAAGTTTGAGAAAGCTTTTTTAAGCAATTTGGAAGCAACTTGAAAACACTTTGCCAAACGAGCCAACGAAGTGAACCACCATCAATTGGTATTTGACTTCCAAGAGTATAAATCAATTGGTATTTGACATGCAAAATTTCATCACATTCATCAAGTAAATCACGACAATTAGTAAATAACCATCTTTGAAGATCCAACAGACTCTTAGCATTTTCATTTTTTTGCCTACACATTTCAATACACTTGAGCTCAAATGACAATCTATGCTCTGGAACTGTCAAAACTACTCCATTAGATTTCTTACACTCTTCATATTTCTGCAACATTAAACATGCTTCATTAGATCCAATGTCATAATCTCTTCTACATGGAAAACTATAAAGACGTCTATTGAGCAATCCACCAATCTTAAATCTTAAGGCGTCCTTATTGACTTGGAATAATGAAGTGAGAACAGTGACACGACATAATTGCTCCCCGTTTGCAAGTGAAGCAGCAAGCATTGGAATAATTACTGTTGTTTTGCCTTCTCCCATATTTAATTGTGTAGTAATATTTTTCTCACCAGGAGGATTCATAAGTAGACGAGCAATGTCAACTTGTATGGGACGAATCATCATATTCATTTCTAATTCCAGAATCAGCCATTCAGGATGATCTTTTGGATTCCAATTTTGGTGACCAGGATTTATCAAGTTCTTTACGAAGAGCTACAATTTGTGAGTCACCTTTCATTTCATAAGACCAACAACGAATTGAGCGTTGCTCCATAGTCCAATTAATAGCTGTTTCTCTAATCAAATTAGTGATGAGTTTACAAGAGGAACTAATTTCTTTATCACAGAGAAGTGGCAATAAAGTTACTGGTTGAATTTTTGGATATAGACCTACAGCGTCTAAAGCTTTTTCTACACTGCTTTCTGGACAGAGATTTTGTTTTAATGATTGCCAAGTTTCTTTAGCATTAGTTTTGTATTCAATTATATTCATTTCTGAATGAGAAGTTGTTGAGTCAGAATTTGAAAAGCGATTCAACTGAGACAAGTTCCAGCTCTCTTCTAAAGAGTCTACTAACGATTTTTCTATTGGACAGGAATCGTTTCTCTTGAGTGGAAATAATTCAATCTTCTTTCCATTCATTTTACACTTGGGTTTGGTTTCATCATTACCAATTGAAATAGCAGCCATAGCTTCTAGCACGTCACCATAATCCAACATTAAACAAGAACAACGAGACTCAATTAGCTCCTTTAAGTTTGGCAGCTTAAATGGAGGCTTGTTAATAAACTCTGACATGAGCTGCAAATTACTTTTGAAATCCAAGTTTGTTGACGGTATAATTTTTCTAATACCCATAACTTGAGAATAAATGCCTGCCATTCTATTCTGAATGTCATTTACAAACTCAGTTAATTTAAGATTGTTAAACCAATTTCTCAGAATAGCGCTACTCTGTGATACAACTGTTGACAATCCAATTAGTGGAAATGCTCCTCTTAATGAAATCAATTTGGAACATTCTGCAGATGGCCAACATGAACGGATTTTATTTTCCAAAGCTACCACTTGTGAAGCAACTTTTGATTCATATTCTGCATAGACTCTCTGCCTATATGTAGCTTCTTCTTCATCTTCATCTTTGGTTAAACTTGTAGAATATAAATCAAAGCTAGTAACATTTGCATTTATAATTCTAGTAATTGTTGAGCTAGAATAAGAAATATCGGATGGAGTATTATAGCATGCCTCAAGATGACTTGAGCTTGGAAATTTTTCAGCATGCATAGCCACTTCTAAAAGAAACATCAATATCTCCAGCTTTTCACCTTTGAATGCCAATAATGTTAAAATCATTATAAACTTGCTTTTCTCTTCAATACTTTGTAGATTTCTTGCCATTTCGTAAAGTGTTAGGAATGAATTTCTGAAATTAATTATAAGCCAATCACAGACTGTTGCTTCAATTTGCGATTCTTGTCTTAAGTCTTTTTCACAAATAAGAAATGGTTTGATAACTTGCCAACTTTGTGATGACATTGGTGGTGAAACAGGCAGTGAAGTTTTAAGCCAAGAATTTCCTATATCTGCAATTGTTCTTACAGAAATTAAGCGTGGATCATTAAGACTGAAATCAAATGAAGTAGCTCGTTTGATTTTAGGTGAACTGTAAGCTTGAACTAGATATTGAGGCAAATGAGAAATTTCAGTCAAAATTTGTACTGATTTCCCATAAGCTCGATAGCGTAGTCCTGAAATATTTTTGATTTCCTGATCCATTTTCTCCATTTTGGGATAAGCAAATCTCAAGCTTTCACTTTCTCTCATCAGATAGTTGACAATAATTTCAAAAGAGTCTTGACATGATGATGATGGTAAAGCAGAATTCCATGTTGTACTCTCCATACATTTTAAATGTGCAGGGTAATAAGAGCGTTTAGGAGACAATTTAGCAATAAAGTTGAAAATGTCACAATCTTGTGGTTGTAGTGGCTCACTCGTCCAGCATAAAGGTGATTTTAATAATCTTAGTGCTGATTCTGTTCCAGTAAGTCCTGTAAATGGATCTGGAAGTGGTGATGATGTGATTGCATGTATATGAGCTAAGAATAGACAATCTGTTAATCGTTGTCCTCCTTTGATTTGCCGAAGTCTTGAGTCAATATCATATTTGAAGAAATAAGGATTCTTAAGAGTGATGCAATTGATAGAAATTTGTGGATGTTTTATCTCAGTGTAAGGATGTCTGACAACTTGATTATGAAAGCGTCCATATAAAATTTCGGGATTGTCAAATCCCTTACTAATTTCAAGTTCTCCATGAGGAACAAGTAGAATTGAGTCAATGTTGCTAGTACTCAATGTGCTTTCAAGAACCAACTTATTCTCAAGTCCAATTAAAGTCCCAATATATTGATCTGTTGCAATTTTCATATTAGGATATTCTTTTGACAAAATTTCAATTTCTCCTGTACTTTGATTCTTCCCAATTTGAAACCTTAGTCCCATACGAGGAAGCTCAATAAAAATTTTTGAACCTCCTTTTCCTTCTGAGTTCTTAAGTTTTTCAGAAATTAAATGAATAAAATCAGTATACTCAAATCTATTTATAATAGAGTCAACATAAGAATAGCTAGTACTGTTGATATCAATAAATCGTCTTGTATATTCATTTAAAACATTTTCCTGTGGACCACCATAAGGAACTTCATAGAGAATATTTTCTTTAAGACATAAGCGATTCTTGACATTTTTCACATTTCCAAAACCTTTATCAGTGAATTTTTTAGGACGGAAGTCAATAAAATTTTCTTTTCTGTTAAGCCAGTGACTATACTCATTTTCCAATTTATATGGAATATCTCCAACTAGAAATCTACTAGGAATGAGTTGATACTCATCTCCAGAATTTTGAGTTTCAATCACAATTAAATTAGAGCCTTGCAAACGAAATGAATATTTAGCTTCGGTTTCATTATACTTTAATTTAGTAGTAAAATTATTCTCAGAGGCTGGCACAACCTCAAATATAATTTTAGAAAATACTCTTCCATAATCTTGGTGCTGAATTATTTCACTTGGTAATCTACCAACAGGATTTCCATTCACTAAAAATATTCCACGTAAAATGTCCATTTGTAGTCTTCCACTAAAATTATTCTTCATATACTCAGCATAGTAAATATGTGGAGCTTGTGGATAAGGAAGCCATGTTCTAATTAAGTCAACTTTATCAGCATCTGGCCAATGTGCTTTAGTAAATATTTCTAATCCTTGTTGAAGTACCTTGGAATTAGAACCAAGAAATTTGTTTTCTATTTCAATTGCCGTTTTATGAATAATGTGCATCAAGTTTTTAAGAAAAGGTGACATTGATGAAATTTCAATGGGAATTAATAAAGCATTATCTGTGATTGTTGACACAGCATGAAACCATGAAGCTAAGTCGGTTGCATTTGTCAAAATCAAAGCTACATTATTAGAATCAACTGAAAATGTCAATGCACGACAAACTCCTACGAAAAGTAAACTCATTCTGATCTTACTAATTTCTTCTTGTGGAGCCTCTGACATTTGTGACAAAAGATGATTAATTTTCTTCGTCCATACAGTGCAAACGTTACGAACTTCTTGTAGAAGATTGCAGCTATTGACTTTTACATCGTTGTCAATTGTTAAAGATAAAATTCTTTTGGTAATGACTATAATTGTAAGCATAGCTTTACAATCTCTCCAATTATCAGAACGGTTCTTAACCTCTGTTTTTAATAACTGCAAAAATTCAGATGAGAAATTAGAGTCTAGTAAATCTTGATGAGAATCTCTAAGAATATTTTCTTCAAATTCTGGTCCAGCTTGCCAGATAGCTTGACAAATTAAACTAAAAACGGACTCATTTTCAATAGACAATGTTCGTTGTGTCAAAGCTCTGTAAATATTTCTTAGCTGAAGACGATGTCCAGCACGTAAACTACCAAATTCTTGAAACTCGAGCAATGATAAATTTTTGTGACATTCAGATTGCCGTGAGAGTACTAAATTTTGAGAGTGACTTGTTTCATTTAGAGCCCATTGTAATTTTGAATATGGAGAGTTTGGTTGAACTTGAAATATATGGCAAGGTTGTAGTTGTGTAGTGTTCGATGCTTTCCATGTAGAATTCATTGTAGAAAATGTACAATTGTAGCCATTATTTTTTATAAATTCTTCAGGTTCTATATTGTCAGGATGATAACTATTGGTGTAGTGTGTCTTAGTATAGAGTTTAGTGGTACTTCCGAGTTTTACATATCTTTGCTCACTTTGGCGATAGTGAGAAATGGGAAGATACTCTGTCCAAATTCCTTGCATTGTGGTTGATGAATTGTTGGTGATTTCAAAGTACTTTCCATCAAGTACTCGCGTTTCAAATACATACAGAGCATCTCTAAGATATGACAATTCCTTTGGCATTAGAAGCTCAAAGACTACAGCATCTCTAAGATAATTTTCTTCTGGTAATGACTTTTCATAAATACTAACTGTGTGACTTTTTTCTAACCTCTGCAATTTACATTTATTACAGCTATTTGAATAATGACGTAATTGTCCTCTTCGGTTTAACTTCCATTCACAACTTAAATTATTCGCTTGAGTACGTAAGCCTTTACAATATACTCGAGCCTTTTCCACTTCAGCTTTTTTAGATGTAATTTTTCTTTCAATTTCTTCCAAAATTAATCTCTTACAATTTTGCATTACAACATTTTTACTTGCAAATATGACTGAAAATGACTGAGTAGTAATCTGATTACCAATACACAACGATTCTTTATAAGTTGCTGCAGCATTTCGATCTTTAAAAGTCTCTTCTAGCTCTGATGCATAACTCAAATCTGATTTGGTTGGTAGTACCAATTTGTCAATTAGTTTAGGATTAATTCCACTTGTATAAGATGTAAGTAAGGGATGCTTCTCACAAGCGAATTTGTCCAATGCTCTAATTATTTGGAGACATGTCAACACTGATCTACTGCTACTAACTGGATCAGTTTTATAATATTGTTTAGATTTTTCAATATAGACTTCAAAGAGTTCTGCAATTCTTTTTAGGTTAGTTGAATTTATTAAGTTGGACAAGTGTTTCATGTTCGCTTCAAAATCATGTAAGATGTAAATATAGTCAAGATTAGTTTCTCGCCCAATATATTGAAGAGAATCTAATGGGAATAATACATTGTTATCACGATGTCGTTTTGGACCAGTTAGTACAGCTTCAACTCGAGATGAGTAAGACTTTGTGGTTAGTTGTTGAGTCATATATTGTTTAAGATTTGATAGTGCATGTTTTGTATCTGCTTTGAAATTAAGAGGAGATGCCGGTTGAAGGATTCTTAAGGTTTCTCTATCAATTTGCATGATTTTATTCCATTTGAGTTTTAGCTTGACACTAATGCTACTAATAATTTCCTGAGCTTTATCCAGCAATTTAAGAATGTGCTTTTCTCTAGAGAGTTTTTCAAGCTTAGCCATTCGTCTAGCAACTTTGGAAATCATTTGCTGCATTAAATCCATTTGGAATTTACCATTTGCATATTGGATACATATTTTTAGCATCATTATCAATATAGCAATTTTGTACGTCAAAATTCCATTTTCTTTTCCTAATTCATTTTCAAGTACAAGTTGTAATATAACTTTTGCTGCGTTCCAAAGTCCTGAGCGACGGAATGGAAGATGAGCATTGCTCCAATGAACTATGTCTCTACATTTCTTGACTATGCTTCTGAATTCATTGTTGACTTTAGATTCTTCATTTGTAAGAGTAGCAGTAATCCATTTGCTAATAAACATGGGATCAACAACTTCACGATCTTCAGCATTATGTTGGCCTGCCTTTTTAACAAGAGACATAGCTAAAGCAATTGGAGTGTTACATAAAGTGACAAGTTGTTGAGCAAATGTTTTAGATTTGATCAAGTATGCAAATGGAACTTGAACACATGTTGAAGGATATTCAGTGGCTAATGGGCCAGAAGCTGATGTCACATCAGTGGATTTTTGTGATGCATTCCATGTTGAAATTGTAGCAGTGTCTCCAGTTGAATTTCTTTGGATTAGTAGAGCAGCATTTTGCTCACGAATGTAAAGTGCAAAATAGTCTTTAGGCTATTCAAATACAAAAGGGTAATTAGTAAAGCATAATATATATTCAAATATCCAAGTTGGAAAAAATATTTATTTCAACTTACTTTCAAATTGGATATAAATTGAGAAATCTGAAATAAATTTGGCTCAGTAGTCAAACCCTGCATTTTATTCCATGTTTCAAATAGTTTCTGGACTGACTCTGTTGTTGAAAACGCTTGTGTTGACAATAGCTTCAAGATGTTGGCTTCATCTTTTTTTAACTCGAGAGATTGTCCATTTGGTACATTCCGTGGTAGAAATACATGTGGAATCACTGCAACCAGCTCTTCAAAGCTAGGATTTATTTTCAATTATTAGACCAGGTTGAGAAATTTAGAATTTTAGTGTCGTCACTTTACCTCAGTTTTGATGTAATTGGTTCCATACTAAAGATGTAGACTATAAGCTCTCCTTTACTAGATCTATTTCACCTACTAAATAAAATAAGGAGTTTAGTACAGTGAACTTTTTATAACAGACGTCATTCTGTCTATAAGTATTAAGTCTCAATCTCATAGCTAATTGCTTATATTAATACTTTGAGCCTGCTTTTTATGAAGAATTTGTCTATAAGGAAAAACTAAATATAACGTAGTATAAAACACATACTCTGAAAATTTACTTTTAAGAACCTTACCTTTGGTGATTTTGTGAAATTTTCCCCAATATTTAAATTTTTTCGTAAACTTACAACTGTGTAACTATTGTCATTCAACAAAATACTTATACATATATAAACAAGTATAGCAGAAAAAGCACTGAATCTCGTTATAACGGAAATGGTACTGTTCTACTTCAAACTGCCGTATAGAGAGAGTTTGTCTATAACGCAACTCTCTCTATAGCGAAGAAAATTGTAAACTTTTAGCTTTTACGTTATATAGCTACTCTATGTGTCAATTGTTTCAAGTCTTAATATTTAGCACTTCACAATAATCACATTCTACTAAATATATTCCACCATCCAATAACGTTATTTTACTAAAAGTGAGAATATTATATAGTCTAAATTATGTAATACACTGGTTCAATTCTTCTTGCACACTATCTCTATACTTTATATTAGGTTACGTGTCATATATGCATTCCATTGACACTTTGCACATCATGAGTCATGACTCACTAATACATAATCGTCTCTCAAACGTTTTCAATATCTATGTCTACACACAATATTTAATCTCTTCATTGTTTGTATTTTTGATAGAAATTTACCTGTTTGTGCTATATAGACATTTGTTGAAAGTGTGAAGGCCAGAAATGTCAATAAAATTAACTATATTTAATTGCACTTGTTTTTAGCAACTACTCACAATACCAATGTTGAGTAAAAGCAAATGTACGTAAAGATAAACTCAAACGTATTTTGATGGATCTAATTTTTATCTTATGCGTACATTGCACTATCAGCAAAGAATAACTTGCTGACACATTTCCTTGCATAAAATCCACTTGATGTGCAACTTGTCTCTATTAAAGTTTAACTATTACTAAATGATGTCTAATAAGTCTCGCCTAATGCTAACATGTTTGTACTTTGCTTTAGTAAGTAGAGTAGCAAATCAGCAGTAATAATTTTTATTACTTGGGTTAAGAGCAAAGAGTTATATAATAAAGTCTGTAGATTCTTCCTCTGAATAAAATAAAAACAATAAAGGGTTTGTCAACGTAATGAATGAGACAAACGAAATTCTTTCACAATGATCTCACAAGTTCAAAGCTTCTGAATAAAACTGACAACTCTCAAGTTGAAAGTTGACTTTAGCCAAACCAAAATTTCACATTTGCTTAGTACTTTTATAATCTACGGTTTATACTAACCTTCGCCTCACACTTTTCACTTGTGACAACAAATATAATCTCATTTTTATATCATTCATATATAAATTGAAACGTAAGAACGGAAACCAATTGTCCCTAACACGAGTTGTAAACTTTGAAGAGATTGTATAGTGTGACAAGTTGTTATGCTATTGTATTGCTGCACTTATGACATTTTGCATAAACTCTCATGTAACTACTATACATAAATTGTGTTGACATTGCTCATTTCATATTATATATTGCAGTTAGTATATGCAGAGCCTGGCTGAGTCATCAATATATTTGTATTGATTTTCTATCTTTTTCGTACATTACATTTGGTCATTGTGTAAAGTACATTTGTTTGCTAATGTGTGAATTATGGTTTATGCATTTGCGAAATATTGTGTCAAATCACTAATGAATCTTTGTGAGTTTTTTTTAGCGCGTGTCAATGTCAAGTTCAATCGAACTTTTGACTTGACCTACACGAGTGTAAAGGTCGACAATTTCTTCTTTAGTCGATAATGTTATAGTGGTCATTTGGAAAAATTACATATACAGTGGAATGTGTCTATAAAAGTGAGCCAATAGCGAGACGATTTTTTTACCGTTATAAATTAGAATCTGTTTATAGCGGTAATAGGGCAAATGGAAATCAATACCGCTATGTAGAGAATGTACTCACGGTTTGAATTATTTTATGGAACTATTTTTCCAGGACTTTTGCTCTTTCAACAGATAACGATAAAATGCCGAAAATGGCATTCTTGCTCAATTACCGCTATAGAGAGAACACGTTTCCCTAAAACTAAAAATACACCTCCATTAGACAGAATACCGTTATAGGCAACACCGCTATAAAGGGAGAATCAATATAGCATCAATGTTATAAATAGACTCCACTGTATATAAATTCCCAATAGTTTGTCACATAATGAACACAACGTTCTATCACAATAACTACATTTAGTGTCATTTGTCATATTTTCTCACATACAAATTAACTACTTTATTATACACTTGGAAAATACAACAATACAACAAATTCCCATCAACCTAAACTGAATGCCTCAATCGAAAATTAGTTTTCTTATGACAAAATAATTATACTGCATTGTATGCATTTTATGTCACCTTCTCACCTTGAAAATTACAAATGATGCTACTAAATCCCAAGTTTAGCTCAGTTCCCATAAAGTTTTAATAGGCAATACATGTTAAAAATGAACTACTTCCAATTAGCATTTTTCCTCCTACTAATCTTACAAGTAGCATTGAGCAACGATAAAAAATTCCTATCTCATCTCAACTCTTGCTTAATTCGCTTTATAGGACAATTTGACTCTAATAAATATTCAGCTCTTCATAATTACATTGGCTTTTACGTAAACCTTGAAAATACATTTGTAATTGACATTCCGTCATATAATCCTTTACGCTATGATTCGTTTATTTTAGAAAATAAGAGTCTACAAGTTTTTAATGTTTACTCCAACTCAAAATGGAGTGAGTGCTTTACTCAGATTTACTTTTTTGACAATACTGACAACAAGATTTTTGGTAACTATCTAACAAGTTTAGTGTGGTCTCATGAAGATCCTCATTATATAATTTTCATTGAAGATTCCTCTACAAACTCTAAAAAAGCTTTAGCGTTTTATTCTAATTTAAAGTGGTACACAATTTCAGCTCAGTTTTACAGTTTTCGAAACCACATCGCTTATGTCATTTGCCTACCATGTGAAGTAGACGGCTATGGTCACTTATTACATCCTGTAATAAATTTTAACAATCCTTCTATAGATTGGTGGCAAGTTTACAAAAACCTCCGTGGCTTACAAATAGACCCTAATACAAAAATTGACAATGTTGGAAATTGCAATGCAACTCAAAGTTTAAATATTAACCCAAAATTATGTGCTCAAGTAATCCTCTCAAATTATTTTAACTACACTTTACTCACTTCTAAAAATGAATCATCTCATAAATGGATTTCTGTTGGATTTCTCTCCAGCATTAATAATTTTAATGGGAATTTCCTTTGGAATCAAGTGAGTCGTAAATATTGGGTTTTAAGTGCTGAGGAATTTTTCAGATTTGCTTATCTTGCTGTACTAAATTCCAATTTGGTTAACGTGTCAGCCTTATGGCGACCTTTTGATAGACTTACTTGGCAATTTCTTCTAATAGTTTTAATTCTAGTGGCTATCGTATATGAAATTTTGTCGTATATATCTACAAGGAAGTTTATAGTGATATCTCAGATTTTACCAATCATTGCTATTATATTGGAACAGAGTTCTTCACAATTATTACGGGTGACTTATATAAATCAGAATGGACGACTTAAGCCAACATTTGTACTTTTAACATGGATTCTTTTAGGTATGATTTTAAGCTGTGCTTATAAAGGTGTCCTTTTCTCAACACTAACAACAATTAGTCCACCAAGAATTCCTGAAAGTTTCCAAGAAGTTGCTACCAATCCTTTACCATTATTTACAACTCATAGTTTTTATCGTGATGGTGTAAGAATGAGTACACTTAAAGCATCAATATTCCCAGAAGCCTTAAATCTTACGCAAGTCTCCAAAAAAACAAAAGCTCTCTACTCAAATTTTCTTTCCAGACTTATCTACATTACTAATGGAATAGAAGCAATAGCAAATGGAACAGGAACCAATACTAAAATAGAGAGTGATGAAGGAGATATAATTCTACCAGCTGAATTTTTTGTAATAGACTCTGAAACGGATAGCAAATCTCTACAGAGAATGTTGAGACTATTTTCTAATAAATTCATTCTCAAAAGTCCACCAAATGCCGTCAGCTCATTTGTACGGAGAGTTCATTGGAATATGCATGATAATTTTTTTCGACTTGTTTTCACATCAAAATTTAGTTCACTAGTTGAAACTGGGATTTATAGCATGTGGCAAAATTTCTTTGAGGTTTTTACTCAGCAGAAAAAAGTTTTGGAATTGAAAAAAATTAGAAAGACTACAAGGAAAACTAGTATTGTTTCAAGTATGATGAGTAAAATGGAAATTGGTGGTGGCTCTAGTGGATTAGGAGCTGGGACGACTATTACTACAAAAGTTTGGAAAAGAGTAACAATTGGGAATGTGGAATCTGCTTTTTTAATGTGGGCAACTTTTTTAGGACTGAGTTTAACTGCTTTTATAATTGAAATGACTATTTTAGCTTTTAAGGTAGTTCGAAAGAGGAAGAAGAGAAATAAAATAAAAATTATTGTTATGCCTATACTCATGTAAAGAAGAATAAGGAAATAAATTGATTTTCTGAAGATTGAGGTGTCATTTGCACAGATTCCTGTTGAGTGGACAGATGTAAGAAAA
>VCNE01008614.1:0-16474 GCA_009869805.1 Oncopodura yosiiana
TAACATAGAAAATATATAATTCTAAGCTACATGCTATGTTGAAAGGTACCTTTATTATAATAATGCTAAGAAAGTTTAAAAAACACATTTTTTAAAACAAGCTGAGCAAACTTGTAATAATACTTTGAAATAGAAGTAGAGAGAGAAGTTTTAGCAACAATTCTAGAAAAGCGTAAAGAGGTACATTGCTTACACTAATGAGAAATTAGAAATAGGAAAAAAAATTTCTCTAAGGTATTTATAACTTGGATTAGTAGTAGTAGAGAAACTATTATGTTTAAACAAGAAAACAAGATTTTGACTGTATGTAGTAAATCAAGTATACACTTTACATGTAGAAAATGAACTTAAGGCGAAAACATGATTTTGTAAAAATGCAGTTTTTTTTTATAGTGGTGATCATTAGTAATCATCAAAGAAAACAAGTTTTGAGAAAATTCAATATTTTAAGTAAATGTTAATATTAGAATGAAATCTCTCGCTCTGACTCAGACATGAGTCAAGTAGTTATTCTATACTGCTTAAAACAGTTTACACTAAGAAAATAAGTTTTTTGTAAAAATTTGCATTTTTCTTTTTCCTAAACTAAGAGTGAAGTTGTATAAAGTAAGAGGTACATATTCTACTCATCCTGTGTCATGCTTCGCTTGAGTGAGTAATTTCAGGTACATATTCTACACAGCTTATGTTACGCTTCGCTTGAGCGAGCAATTTCATCAGCTAATTAAAACATTATTACAACTAGTAAAGAAAAGGAAGAAAAAATGCATTTTTTCCTTTTGCTCTCTAAGAACAAATGCTATGGTGATACAAAAGTGTATCTTTTCTGTGTATAATTATATAGAGTAGAGTACATAAAATTTATATGCTATTTGCCTGTAAAGTTGTAACTGTAACAAGTATATATTTATATAGACATTATTCACCTAACTATACCTTCTCTCTCTTATACAGAGAGAGAATATAGTTTTCTCATAAGTTGGTTTTTCTTGTAGATTAAACTAGTAGTAAAAACCTTATATTTGCTCACGTCTTAAAAACTTCTTACAACCTTTATATGTGTATGAACAAGTGAATTTATAACAGCTTTACAAAGTAGAAACATTTTTACTGTAGCAAGTGCTGTTCAATCAATGTTGGTTGAACACAACTACCTAAAGCATATGTTTTCACTGAAAGAATAATTAAGCTCTATCTTCTCCATATAACTTTACCATATAGTAGTATGTAGTACTGTACTAAAGGGAACTCTTGTAACTTCCACAATTACTTGCTGTAATTAAGCTCTATCTTCTCCATTTAACTTTACCATATAGTAGTATGTATTACTGTAGTAAAGGGAACTCTTGTTAGCCTCCATCATTACATGCTATTATCATGGTTATTAACAATCATCAAACTTGTATATAGAATTATTATGTTAATCACAAATTTATATATGTAATACCCAAAGCATGCACCATTTCATGGATTATTTCCGCATAACCACTATAAGCATAATAGTTACAATCATATTAAACCTGAAGAGTGACACAAATAAAATACAACAACTTTACGTAGGATTTTTAGATGAGATGCATGCTGGTGCTTCAAGTTTAATAGTTTGTTCTCCTCCTATATTAATTTACATATTAATTTACTTTTTCTTACGTCCCATGTGACATTCAACAACGTTGTAACAACGGGAAATTTTGGCCGGGTAATATAGATTGCAGCAACGTTAGTTATAAGTTAGCAACCTAAAAGCAACGTTGAAAAGCGATCTAATTTGCAACGTTGTGGCAACTTCTTCTCTGCCACGTTGTATCTACGTTGAAAATGCAAAGTCGCATATAAGCGTTGCTGCGACGGTTTTTGAACGTCGTCAACCAAAAAGCAACGTTGCTGCAACTTATATTACTCAGCCAAAATTTCTCGTTGTTACAACGTTGTTGAATGCTACAGGGTTATAGTGTCATATTTTCTATATGTTACCTATTTTTCCAATAAAAGAATTACAGGCATTTCCTTTTGTAATTGTTACAAAATCAGGATCACTTGGTTTACGCTTTGGAAATCTGAGACATGTTTTTGTAGAGATTTGCTTCAGGGCTCGAAGAATTACTTTCTATGTGATCCGAATCTTTACAGTTGTAAACATGTAGTAGACAGAGAATAAAAAAATACAATATAGTAGAATCTGTCTATAAGAGTACCTATCTATAACGGTATTCTGTCTATAACAGTGACTTTCCATTCTCCTGGGTTAAAGCCTATCATAATACAATATATTGACTCTCTTCATAACGGTACTGTATATAAAAGTATTTTGCCTAAGACGGTGTATTTACACAAATTTTAGGGAAATGGCTCTCTCTATAACGGTAATTGACTAAAAACGACATTTTCAGCTGGCATTTTTGCCATTTTCTGGAGAAAAAGTAGTGAAATTTGTGGACAATTGTGCTGAAATTTTTAGAACATAAAGAAAAAGCGATTTCAAATACATTTTCACATCCTTCTTTGAATTTCAACTCTGGAGCTGAGACATTAGTAGGGTTTGCAAAAGTTACAATATCTTAGCCCGAGAGACGAAATTCCACAAAAGAACGTGACAATTTATTCGAAATCGCTTTTTCTTTATGTTCTCAAAATTTCAGAGCTCTAGAACCACTGGATCTTGAGATATTGAGCCTCAAAGTCAGTCAAAGTCAGACTCCTCTTCGATGACAACCCATGGTTAGTGGTTGCTAGGCAGATTATCGTAATCTCAGTCTTAATGCTGAATTTAGTCGTCAAATAAGGCGTCATTTTTTGCGTCACACAATTAATTGAATGGAGATGCACTTACCAAATTCTGTGATTTGAACTGGCACTCTAGCATTTGGCCATGCTCGATGTTTTCTCAACCAGTCTTTATCAATAGCACGCCCAAGATTTTCAGGTTTATCTGGCAGTATCATGTCATCTTCCATATGATATCCAGCTTCAGTACCATCGTGAACTGCTATTGGCTCTCTGTTGACATCATCTGCACTTCTACCAGAACCAGTGGGCTCAGTGTCAATGTCATATTCAGCGCTATCGCCTCCAACTGCAAGAACTTCAGTATGAATAATGAGTACACAAACTACTAAAATGAAGCAAAACATTTTGAGAATAGTTCTACGAGAAGTTAAAAAGTTGGACTGAGAGTTGAAGAAGGAAGTCTAGTCAAAGTTATGTCAAAGAGTTTCATTTCTTAGTATTTGGCTAGACTTCCCTATTCTTTTATTACCGCAGTTGAAAAAGTCTTACTCACATGTTTAATGCAATGCATTAGCATTAAGATGTTATCACCATTAAACTAAGTATGCTGATGCTGTAAATGCAATTTTTCTACTTTAGATTATAAGTAGTATGTTAATTGTACCAATGGCTCAATGTAACTTTAAGAAATAGTCGTCAAATCAAAAATCTAGCAACAATACACGTAATCTGTTTACAATGATGGCATTTCTATCTATAAAATCTACGTTTACAGCAGCAACTTAAAGTCGTACCTCCACTCCACTGGTATTTATATCAATTATCCATAAAAGTAAAAATCGTTTGAGTACCAATTGGCTCAGAGTTGTAAACAAATTTCAAACCATGTTAAGCAAATAAAATAAGAGTCATCATCAATTATACATCATTGTGTACAATTTGCATAAAATTACAAATTGCGTGGATTCGCAAGTAAATGATTCATTACATTCAAAGCAAACACAAGCATCTGTCAATCCTTTTATCTACATTATTTTGATTAACATTTAGCACGAAATCATGTGTCAGAAAAATGGCTTAATTAGTTAGTTCTAATATTAGTCATCTATAAACCACGGAGAACAGATTTTTCCCAAGAATTAATATAACTCATTATTTATTATATAAAGTGTCAGGTGTCAATAGATTTTGCCAACTATATAAAACGAGGGCTTCTCTGATTTTTCAACTACTCACAGCTCTTACTCTCAGTCATTATAATCAACCATTCTATTTCATTCTAAGGTAACCACAATTTGAAATTCTTTAAACTTGCAACAATTTCACTACAGTTTAATTCCTATTACAGACTCTTATTACGACAACACTATGGAAGCAAAAATCTTTATATATACACTCACTGTACTTTTTTCCTTGCTGACAACAACTTTGGCCGCTAATGCTTGTTATGCTCCTCCAGTAGCATATGGCCCAGCTTGCACTTCTAACACTGGAGTTATTGGAAGTCCTGGCTACCATTTAAGATATCGGATGCAAGTTCAAGGCAATGGTGGTACACTAATTTGCTGTCAAGGAAAAGGTTACTCTAGCAGTGGTCAAGAAACTTGGTACTCAATTGGATGTAGACATAAAAATTTTAGTGGAAGTGTACCTTGGGGAAATGTTGCTGCTAACCCTGCACTCAGATGTTATGGAACGCTTTTTGGAGCTACGTTGTCATGGAGTCATTAATCTTGTAAACATTTTAACTCTTTAAAGTTCTTATGGGCAATAAAGTACTAGAATAAAAATAAGTTTATATATTGGATGTGATTTTGTTCTGAGTTCATTGATTGGTTCTCTTAAGAGCTAGCGAACCAATGAGAGAGCGTCAATTTTTTGATTGGCTATTTTTAAAACTAGGGAACCAATGAGAAGGGTTTTCTAGTGAACTCTCTCTATAACGTAAATTAGTCTATAACGTAGAAATCTCAGTCTCCCGACTTGTTTCCTATGTTCATACATTGTGCTCACTCTCTTTATAACAAATTTGTCTATAACGGAAATAAGTGAGAAATAATTTTTATACATTTGATTTCCATCATCAAGATTTTTATTAGCTGTAAAATATAAATACTTTAACCTTGCTTATTACATTGGTACATATCATTAATTTTTTCAATATCCTTAGCTGTCAAATGTTCTTGTTCACCAATTTTTTGTCCAGGAGGCTAAAATAAACAATTAAAATATATACCACTTAGATCATTTATCAAACATGAAAATTTTCTCACAATAGATTCCATCGTTTTTAAACCGGAAGCCTTGTTGAAAAAGTAATCTTGATAATGCATAATGGAGATGTAATCATATGATCCAAATACAGGCTTGTCATCCTTTGTATATTCAGGATGCGATTCTGAGAAAAATATCAATATCCGTCGTTAGCAAAGCTTCGTAGCTGAATACCATAAAAATACCTGGCATAATGTTATCCCAAAAAATTCTAACGTATTTATCTCTGTCGGACCTCTTTTGCTCGTGTATAAATCCTGAGCCAATTAAAATTGTTTAATTATAAATGCGAATATGACTTTCTATGTAGATTTTTTAAATAAATCACAACTTTATATATGTAATACCCATAGCATGCATCATTTCATGGATTGTGGAGCCATAGCCACTATAATCATAATAAATTATAAAAACTGAAGGATGGCACAAATAAAATACAACTTTACGTAGGGTTTTTAGATGAGATGCATCCTGGTGCTATGGAGTCTTATTTTTTGTTCGCCTCCTATATTAATTATATTAATTTATGCCAAATCAGTACGCTTTTTGTTACATGCTATAGTCTCATATTAATGTTACCTATTTTCCCAACGAATGAATAACACGCATTTCCTTTTGTAATTGTTACAAAATCAGGATCACTTGGTTTACGCTTTGGAAATCTGACACATGTTTTTGTAGAGATTTGCTTCAGGGCTCGAAGAATTACTTTCTTGTGATCCAAGTCTGTACGGTTGTGAAAATGTATTAGACAGAGAATATAAAATACAGTGGAATATGTCTATAAGAGTGCCTCTCTGTAACGGTATTCTGTCTATAACGATTATCACTTTCCAGTCTCCCGGCTTAAAGCATGTCTAAATTCATTATATCGGTTCTATATATAACGGTCCTGCATATAACAATATTCTGCCTACAACGCTCTATTTCCACCCAATTTTAGGAAAACTGTCTCTCTCTATAACAGTTATTGAACAAAAATGACATCTTCAGTCGTTTTTTTACCATTTTCTCAAGAAAAAGTCGCGAAAATTCTGGAAAATTGTGCCAGATATCGAAGTAAAGTCTAAGTTCAGATATTTGAAACGTTCAAGCAACTCAAAATTTACTCTCAATGCTGAGAGTAAATCGGGCTATGTAATTTAGTAGTCTGATTGCTAATTTTAGGAACTTGGCTCTCTCTATATCGGTAATTGACTAAAAACGACATCTTCAGCCGGCATTTTTGCCATTTTCTGTAGAGAGAGTAGTGAAAGTTGTGGAAAATTGTGCTGGATATCTGTGTAAAGTCTAAGTTCAGATCTTTGGTACGTTCATGTAACTCAAGCCAATGCTGAGAGTAAATCTGGCTGTGTAATTCAGTATTGTGATTGAAAAAAGGTTTCTATATAACTGTAATGCGCTTAATTTCTTCCTAATACCGGTACAGACAGACTTTGTTTATAAGAGTGTTCTGTATATAACGGCTTATGTTGCGACTAAATTTGACTATGCAATTCAGCATTCTGATTGAAAAAAGTTCTCTTTATACCGATTATGCACATGATCTGTTCCTAATACAGTTATAGACAGACTCTGTTTATAAGAGTGTTCTGTCTATAACGGTGGAAATTGTTTGGCACTTTTTCCACCGTTATAGATAGATTCCACTGTAGATATATTCTGGCACTATTTATTTGGCACTCAAATAAGCACGACTAAAAGGTAGAAAGTTTCTACTAGAAACAAACACTTGAAACTTTGAGTTTTTATATTATTGCTAAATTGAGTCGTCAAATAAGGCGTCATTTTTTGCGTCACACAATTAATTGAATGGAGATGCACTTACCAAATTCTGTGATTTGAACTGGCACTCTAGCATTTGGCCATGCACGATGCTTTCTCAACCAGTCTTTATCAATTGAACGCCCAAGATTCTCAGGTTGATCTGGCAGTATCATGTCACCTTCCATATGAAATCCGGCTTCAGTACCATCATGGACTGCTATTGGCTCTCTTGTGACATCATCAGCACTTCTACCAGAACCAGTGGGCTCAGTGTCGATGTCATATTCAGCGCTATCGCCTCCAACTGCAAGAACTTCAGTATGAATAATGAGTACACAAAATACTAAAATGAAGCGAAACATTTTGAGAATAGTTCTACAAGAAGTTAAAAGTTTGAATGAGAGGTAAAGAAGGAAGTCTAGTCAAAGTCTGATAATGAGTTTCATTTTCTTAGTATTTTACTAGACTTCCGTATTCTTTTATTACCTCAGTTGAAATGCCTTACTCATGTGTTTAATGTTTAGCGTTAATATTCTTACAATGCAATGCAGTGGATGCCAAATTCTAAGATAGTAAGATTTGTACACATTGACTTCTTCTGTTGGTAGACTCTTACGACGGAATCCTGGAAACAATTCTCCATTGGACTCTCTCTGTAACGCAGCTCTGTATAACGTAAATCTGTCTATAACTTAGAAATCTCAGTGTCCCGTTTAGCTTCCTATGTTAATACATTGCATTGCGCTCACTCTCTTTATAACGAATGTGTCTATAACGAAAAACTGCCTATAACATAACTATTGGACTGCATTTTATGAAAGATTACTTGTCTATAACGGGTCATTCAGTACCATATTAGCCATATATGTACATAAACAAATAGTAATTAAAAGCCAATGACTCTCTTTATAACGGAAATTATGCTATTTTGCTCCAAATTACCTTATAGAGAGAGTTCGTCTTCATCACTCTCTCTTTAACATAGAAAATTGAAAAATTTTGGCGTTACGTTATATAGACAGAGTCCACTGTATTTGTACTCATAAGATTTATAGTTGTAATTTTGCCCAATATTTATTTTTCATAATATAACATAATTAATCAAATCAGGAAGAATTAAGATGAGCGTGGAAAATCACGAATAAGAAGGTTCAATGTGTTGTAAGCATTTACAATGCCATTTCCTATACCCAAAATAAACATAAATTAAAATTCTACTTTAAATTTCTGTTTTTCTAATAAGGTTACCAAAAGCATTATTAGGTACTCTCGTCTCAGGTACACCACCACAATTTTGTCCAGTTGGAATATAGTCCATAGCAGTTCCAGCAAATAAATAATACTTAACTTGCTCATAGGTCAAATCAGGCTTGAAGTCCAACATTAGAGCTACGACCCCCGCTACATGCGGACAACTAAAAGTAAATCTTAATTATTAAAATCCTATATACTAACCTATGAAATACTTTATAAAAATCTTACGCCATGCTAGTACCAGATAGAACGCTATAAACAGAATCACCAGTATAATAAGAAGATCTGACAAGAACTCCAGGAGCTGCAATATCTGGCTTGATTCTATGGATTAAAAATTAAATTCTATAAATTGGCACAAGAAGTCTTATTGGGTTTTCATACCTATCATCTAATGTAGGACCATTTGAACTAAAGCCAGCAATCCTCTTTGAGTTATCAATTGCACCAACAGCAATAACATTCTCATCACTTCCTGGAGCTAAAGTTGTTCTACAACTTAAGCCATCGTTGCCTATAGCAAAAATTGGTATAATTCCTCCAGCATGCCAAGCTTCAATTACTGTGCCATATTCAAACGAGCCTCCCCAGCTAGATATAAAAATATATTGTACTGAATATTTGACTATTGAAGAAATTAGTCCCACCTGTTTGAAACTACGTGTGGTGCTTTAGTACAATTTGCATTTTGACCATTGGAATCCCTAGTAACAAGATAGATTGGTAATTCGGTTGCAGTCTAATAGTAAAATAAGTAAGTAAAATATTTACGTTGGACAAGCAATCCATTGACCACAAGCTATAAAGTCGCTTAGACTGCAAACTAAAGAGTTTAATTAGTTTAATTATAATTTTAATTAATTTAGAAAATATTTACAGTCACAATCGAGACCACATGCTGCCCATTTTGAACCTGGAGCTACACCAATCTGAGACAATATAAATTTAATGTGTAATTAAATTCTTATGGTATTATATTTGTCTAGTTACCTGGTAAGAACCTCTACCAGCTACAGTTCCCATTGTATGTGTACCTAATAAATTATATAATTAAAAATAAATTCACTGGTCGTTAAATCTTAATTATTATACCATGTCCCTTAGTGTCTCGTGGTCTAAAATCCATCAAAAATTTAATACAGTAAATTAATTTAATTCTGTTGGGTTAAAATAATTCTTACGCATTGCTTTGATTCAAAACATCGAACCATCCATACTCTCCAACAAAATTATCACGAAGTGCTTCATGCGTTCCTCGGACGCCGGTGTCAATTACTGAAACAAGAACATCGCTACCATTTATTCCCATATTCCAAACTCGATGAGCGTCAACCATTTCAACACCCCATTCAGCTTTAACCTCTGATGATCCTTCAACCACTATCTAAAATTAAAATATAAATTTATTACAACTGATTTTTTTATTTGAGAAAACTACTAACTGGTTCAAAAACTTTGACAACTTGATCCAAATCAATTTTAGAAACTTCATCAAATCTAGCAAGATTCTCAATTAATTTCTTATCAGCGCCACGAACATTAATCTGATTGGTTATCCAGAAGCTTTTTACTGCTGAAAATGGTGCAGATTGCTTGAGATATTTAATAACTTGGTATTGGGTTAGATCAGCATGATTTTTTAGTAGAGTGGCAACAGTTGTTAATCTTTCGCCACGAGATGAATACGATTTGGTTGAAAGTTGTTGCAAGGGTTCTTTAGTTCCTCCATTGAAAGAAATTAAAATATTGACCGAGTGATTTTGAACTAATGAGCGACGTAATGCCGGCGTAACTTTGTTAGTTGGGGCAGCAGATACCAATAATGGTATGAGAGCAATGAAAAGTGACAGTTTCATCATATTGCTAAGCTTTGCAGACTAATTGGTTTATAAAAGCTCTTGAGAAAGTTCTGGTCGATTTTATACATTATTGAGGACTGATGTCAAATTCCAAGTGTAATTTTGCAATAGAGACAAATTCAATGTTTTGCTGTTATCGATATATGATTATATGAACATGGTAAAATATATTAATTAGTAATTCATGCATAAGTTAAATGTTAATTTCAGGTTTAAAGTACTTGAAGCATAAATTTAAGCAATCAATTATCATCAAGCTGTCAGATAGCGTGACAATTCATTTAATATTGAGAGGTAAATTCCTAAATTGACATAGCGAAGCTTTTAACTACAATTTAGTTTATACATATATTACCTAACAAACAATTACAATTATTCAGAGTAGTCGGAAAATTTTAAAGAAAAAAGAGATGAGACTTGACTACTATCAGTATCTCTGTCACGCTCAGTACGGCTAGCTAACCATAATTACATAGTTATATGCATGATATGAGTGTATAATATGATGTAAGATACATTTCGCAAAGTACAGCAAACCTTTCAATATTGATATTTTCCTACGCGTGTTTTCATAAGTGACAAATTTACACTATAAATAAAAGTAATAAAAAGATAAACGAGGCGAAAAAACGTTCTCATAACTATAGGAAATTTGTTTATTTGGTTAACGGTATAAGCATTCTAATCTAATTACAGATTAAATATTGTCCAATAGTTGTTGTAGAGCGAATTTCTCTAACGTTGACTAAAAATCAACCCTTATAGACAGAATATTGTTATAAAGGGAACGAATATAAAGTAGACTGAAAAACTACCTTATACGGAGAACATCGTTAAGTATACAGCTGTAGAAAGATTGCATTGTATAGTATACAAATTGTTAACATTACAATTACTATCGTAATCTCATACACAATTTAATAGATAAACAATACAAGATAATTTAAATTAGTTGCATAGTTTTGTAACTTCTGTAAATTGCCTTTTGATAATACACGTGTGCCAACAAGGAGATAAGAAAAATTACTAATTTATGATTTTACAACTCTACTATAAAACTGAATTACATGGCTCAACAAATTTACAATTGAGAACAGTCATTGGCACTAATCATATCACTTTTCTCTACACTAAAGGTTTAAGCTCTGTAGCCATTCTATAGCCGAGGAACTAATTACTCCTAAACTTATTAAATTAATTATCAAAACTGTTACCATCAAAATGTCAAGAGGGCAATCTAAGACTATAAATTCTGATTTTGCAAATCTGCAACTTGACTCTATTCTTCCTCCACCAAATGAGTTATTTAGCAAGTACTTAGCAAAGTATGAAGCACCTTTTAATTGGATTAAAGAAGTTGACTTGGTAGATGAATTTAAGAAAGTACCACTAGACTTCTGTACCATTGAACCTGATATGAAAGAACGTCCTGATTTGTTCTACAATGCATTAGAAGCTATTTTCTTCAACTTGGCAAAAATATATCAAACATTTTCTACTTCCCTATTGTCAGAAACTTACAGGAGTAATAATCAAGACGACGTGAAAAAAATGTTTATAGATACCAAAGAGGTGCTGGAGTTTCTAGAAAAAAATAAATACCTTCTTCCACAGTACTTAATTGGTGTAAACTATGTGATGAATGGAATTGAAGCTTATGTGAAAATTTACGGTGAAGAATTTCAAGCAGATAAGAATTCTCTTGAAAGAAGACTTGGAGAATTGATTCCTTTTAATAACTTAAGTGTCAAAGCACAAGCAGGAGTCCTTGGAATTAAATTTTATTTCTTTAAGATCTTCAGCAAAGCAAGAGATGATAAGCAGCTAAATCTATTGAAGAAGGTAAGAATGACTTTAAGATTTACAATACTGTAATAAGGCAAATAAGAACTTTTTTTAAACTCAAGATAATAGGAATGAATCCTACTCACTATGAATGGCATTATCGTCTCTACATGTTTTCTCGTAGTGAGCGTCGAGAAAAAAATTTCATGTCACCACTACAAAATGAAGAAATAAATGCCATAGTAAAAGCTCATGAATTATGCCCAAATCATCCATTCGTTCTCCTCGGTTTGATTTTATGTGCTGCGGATATACTAAAAAATAGTAAAGGTATTGAGCCAACAATTGATTTTGGACATGTTGGAACTTTTAGCGGAGCACAAGAAATTGTTGATTTTATCAAATTAACATCGAAGTAAGATAAGTTTAGCCTTAAATTTTTAAGTACTAATTCATTATTATATTTGATAGAAAAATCAACAATTTTAGTACTCGTATCTCCACACATTTGGCTGAGATTTTTTCCGCTTCACTTCCGTTTCAATATCGAGATAAGGAATATGCTTTAGAACTTCTTACTGGTGCTCTTGAGTCTTGTCCTCGATGTAGCATGACTAATCATCGGATGGGAATTTTGCAGCTGACAATGGTACTTCAAAATTACAAATATTACGTACTATTGTTACCGGTGAATATCAAATGAATGAATAAATGTCATTTTTATTTTACCTGTAGTACAATGATCGAGCTAAAGCAATTGAACATTTTGAGACAGCAATTGAGAATAGTTCACAAAATTTCCCAGCTACACTTGATTTAATTCAGACATATTTGAGTGACTTGACTACTTATGAAGTCAAATTTTGTGAACTACTAAAAAAACTCCTGGCTAATGAAAGTAATCGAGTACGATTACCAAAGCTTCATTGCTTCAATGGGATTTATAAGCATATGAAAAATAATAGTGACCACTCAGTAGTCAAGGAATTTTGTACAGCTTACAAACTACATGCAGACTCTGTTACGTTTCTTGTGGTAAAATCTACACTTCTAATAAACAAGTAAATATTTTAAACGACTCATTGATATGTATAGGCACTAGCTCGTACCATTTATCGCTATCGTTGGGATCGCCGCAAAATTTCATGTGATTCATTGCTACAAGTTTTTGAGAGCCGATACTCGACAGAGACTGATGACAAAAATAAAACTATTATTCAATTCATAATTGGTTTATTAAAAACTGCTAGAGAGCATGAAGGTCCAAGAAGATATTCTCAAAGAAGAACCAGAGTTGAAAGTGAGCCTACTGATAGTAATTGGCGTTCTACTACTGATAATGGAAATTATGCTGCTGGACGTAACGAGAGGAATTATGGAAATAGTTCTTCATCTTCTTCATCAGTGTACCGTCCACCTCATCACAGAAAGATTTATAAATGTATCAGACAGTGATAAGGATTGGCGTAATTAATGCTTGAAATTATGGTGTAAATAAATAAGAATTAGAATTAGAGGAACCAATTACGTGTTTACGGCACTAATATGTTATTTAGAGCTGAGAATATCAAGACGTTTAAAAATTGAACCTATTAATAAAAAGATTTAAAATCCTAAAGCTGTCTAGTATCAGATTTCCTGTAGAGTATAATTGCATCTTGTCGTAAAATGGTAAAAGGACTTGTTTATAACATATGTAATAAATTAACGTGGTCTTCGACATAGACAATTTACATTTCCCTGCTACAACGAATGGCTGTATAATGTACCTTAGAAGCATTGCTCTGATAACATTATTTTTGCCTAATGCTAACTTCATTATAAGCTGACTCTATAGACAGTTTTCATTGTACATGCATATATGCCACCAACTTTACAATTTACTATTGTCACATAATTTATTTAGTGGTGTACACAATCATGTAGTATAGGAGCCTATATCACCCTACATTGTAGCATTATCCCATTCATTATACTGTAATGCTAAAGACATCTAAATAGCTTAGTGGTTCAATGGTCGATCTTCATCTTCAATGCATGTTACATAATGTAATTCTATAAGTTAATCTATTGATAAGAATTATGAAGACACGCCGTTAAGTCTCTACATATAAGAGACTCATTAGCTGTTATCGACAGTGGCGAACTCATAAATACCACTGACAAACTATAATAAATCCTCAGTCGCAGCTCATCAATTTATTGATCATACTCATCAATTAGGTGACAATATATTTTATATACCATTCAATGCACTATGGACAAATATAACAACTTACTGCTTAGGTTTACTACTCTATACACTGAATTACATGACTCAACAAATTTACTCTCAAGGGCGACATATCTCACCATCACATGACTTTATACTTTCTACACTAAAATTTACATTTGAGCTCTCAAGCCATCCATCAGCAGCTGAGTAATGAGTTGCTGCTCTTGAGCTAAACTTGTCAAATTAGTTAGAAGAAAACTTGTAATCCTTAAAATGGAGAAAGATCATAGTGACGGCAATATCAATATTGGTCTTGGAAATCTACAACTTAATTCTAAATGTCACGCACTCCTTCCTTCACCAAATGACATCTTTACAAAGTACTTGGATAAGTATGAAGCACATTTTAACTGGATTAAAGAAATTGAGTTGATTTCTGATTTCGAGAAAATGTCACTAGATTTTCATGTCATTGAGCCAGACATGAAAGTACATCCTTATCTGTTCTTCAATACTGTTGAAGCTATTTCGTTCAATTTGGCAAATATATTTCGAACCTTTTGCATTTCTTGGTTGTCAGAAGATTCTAAGAGTATTGATGAAGAGAGTATTGATGAAGAGAGTATTGATGATGAGAGTAGTGACGAAGAGGACAGCGTCAATGAAATGCTAAAGGATACTAAAGATGTGCTGGAGTTTCTAGAAAAAAATAAATACCTTCCTCCTCAGTATTTAATTGGGCTCAACTATGTAATGAATGGAATTGAAGCTTATGTGAAAATTTATGATGAAGATTTTCAGGAAGATAAGAATGCTCTTGAAAGAAGTCTTGGAGAATTGATTCTTTTTAATGACTTAAGTGTGGAGGCACAAGCAGCAGTCCTTGGAATTAAATTTTATTTCTTTAAGATATGCAGCAAAGCAGGAGACGATGAGCAATTTAGTTTGTTGAAAAAGGTGAGTTGTGTCTATAAAACTGAGAGCTTCTGCTAATGACCTTATCACTAATTAAAACTAATTTATATTGTACTGTAGATAATACAGCTGGATCCTACTCACTATGAATGGCATTATCGTCTCTATATGTTTTATCGGAGTAATCGTCGAGAAAAAAATTTCATGTCACCACCACAAAATGAAGAAATAAGTGCCATAGTAAAAGCTCATGAATTATGGTCAATTCATCCATACGTTCTTCTCGGTTTGATTTTATGTGCTGCGGATATACTAAGAAATAGTAAAGGTATTGAGCCTACAATTGATTTTGGACATGTTGGGACATTTAGTGGAGCACAAGAAATTGTTGATTTTATCAAGTTGACATCGACGTAAGTTCACTTTAGTTAACAAATTTTAATTTTTTTAAGTACTAAAATCATCATATTAAATTTGGTAGAAAAATCTTCAACTTTAGTACTCGTATCTCAACACATTTGGCTGAAATTTTTTCTTCTCTACTTCCTTTTCAATATCGAGATAAGGAATATGCTTTAGAACTTCTTACTAGTGCTCTTGAGTCTTGTCCTCGGTGTAGCATGACTAATCACCGAATGGGAATTTTACAACTGACAATGGTAGTTTAAATATTGTATACAGTGGAATCTGTCTATAACGTGGGCCAAGAGCTAAACAATTATAAGCAGACTACTCCTATAAACAGAGTCTGTCTACAACGGTATTAGAAAAAATCAAGCGCATAATTGTTATAGAGAGAGCTTTTTTGATCAGTAAGGCGAATTAGATAGTCAAATTTACTCACAGCATTGGCTCGAGTTGCTAGAACGTACCAAAGATCTGAACTATTGCTATACTCAGATATCTGGCACAATTTTTCACAAATTTCACTACTTTTATTCCAGAAAATGGTAAATATGTCGACTGAAGAGGTTCTTTTATACAATAACCGTTATAGAGATAGCCAATCTTCTTAAAATTGGAAATAAATCGTTATAGACAGAATACTCTTATATAGAGAACCGTTATAAAGAGTCGATATAATGTATTTAGATAGGCTTTAAGTTGAGAGATTGAAAGCTGATCGTTACAGACACAATACCTTTATAAGATATGTACTTTTATAGACAGATTCCACTGTATATAAACATTCTATGATACATAGGTATCATTGTAAATGAATGAATATAACTGACTTTTTTATTTTTCTAGTACAATGATCGAGCTAAAGCAATTGAACATTTTGAGACTGCAGTTGAGAGTAATTCACAAAATTTCCCAGCTACACTTGATTTAATTCAGACATATTTGAGTGACTTGACCACTTATGAAGTCAAATTTTGTGAACTACTAAAAAAACTTCTGGCTAATGAAAGTAATCCATTACGATTAGCAAAGTTTCATTGCTTCAATGGGATTTATAAGCATATGAAAAATAATAGTGACCACTCTGCAGTCGAGGAATTTTATGCAGCATATAAATTACATGCAGACTCTGTTACGTTTCTTCAGGTAAAATCTACACTTGTAACAAACATGTAAACATTTTAAAAGATGTGGATTACTATTCGTAAGCATCAAGCTCAATTCCCGAAAATCGAGTTGCTCAATTTTAATCTTAAATCCGTAATCTACATCA
>VCNE01008622.1:0-12149 GCA_009869805.1 Oncopodura yosiiana
AATGTAGTTATTAATTATTTACTACTGGTGCAGTTAGTGATTACATATTATTACTTAAAAAAATGAAGCAATATCATCGTCATTATGAATTTTGGTGATATATTTTTACTTTTCGGCTTTTTGTAGCCAAGACTGATGAACAGAGTTTGTGGTTTGTCAAAGCTAGAGTCTATAGCTTCTAGACTTTAGATTTTTTTAGTTAAAAATAATGAATTTTGTGTGTATTGTAAATGTAATGCATGTTATATAAAAAAAGCTTTGTTGTATATTATCATAAACTTTAGTGCATATTTGTATCAGCGTTTCTAAAAAAAAGCTCATTGTGTCAAAAAAGAGAACATTGTCATTACATTATAAGAATTTATTTGTTGATTGTATAACATGTCAGTAATCGCAGTGAATGAATGTCGTGTGTTTATTGCTTTTTTGTAATAGCATGTGGATATGTATTATATTATTATTCTTATAAGTAGTAGCATGCATATTACTATATGAATTGTGCTCTCATTTCAATTTACAATAATTTGTATGACTATATATATATATATATATATTAGTTCTGCTGCCTGAACGGAAGAAAATAAATTATAAATATATATATAATAGAAATACTGAAATCTGACGTATGATAATCTTTTCTTTTTTGCTTATTTCTGTTGCTTGAATGATGATAAATAATACATCCTTGCATTATATAACCCTTTATGGTTGCTTCATTTATTATGTAATTCGATGTACCCTATCTCAACTAAAAGTCGAGTAAAGTGTTAATCAGTTCGTGCTCCAGTTCTTGTTAGCGATCAAAAGCCGACAATATAATAATATAGAATAGAGGTACGTAAAGTAGCCTTGTTATACATAAGACATCAATGTCAGTCTCACGTTTCCCCTATCATTAACCAATTTTTTCCTTTATATTATTCTCTTTTCTATACATATTTTTCATTTTCGATAGAAAAGAAATCTTGGCATTATCGTACAACAACAACGATAGAAAATGAGGTGCTAATCGCATTATGTACTTGCACAAAAAAGTACACATCATTAGAATATTCACACGACTTTTTTGTTTGCAATCATCTATGTAATTCAATTGTGAGAAAGCTTTTTCTGTTCAACTACATATGAATGGATACTATTTACATTTCATACGTGACTCAATTTTTAATCACTTGTGCATTCTGGCATCTTTTCCAAGCTGCAAAACTCTTACTTAGTTATACAGTAGAAGCAGATGTATAAGAGTCAAAAATTGAATAACAGAAAAAATCTCATCATAGAGAATAACTTTTCATCGGTACAAGTTATAAGGGATCATATATAGTAATCTGTACAATATATTATTGTGTAGCCTTGGCTTGACTGACTTTAGGTCTTGAAAAGATTAGTAGAACGGCAAGTTAAATCCATATTATAAAACTATTTCACACCTTTCAATGAACTTGTAGATAGTAGATGCAACACTACTCTAGAGAAGAGACGAGACCACCTTTAGACTTTTAGAGACAAGGATATGATGAGTCAATATATAGTAAAATGAAAATGAGAAATTTAGGTACAACAGAGAAGAGAATCTCTTCTACTTATTATTATTATTATTGAATCTTTCATGCTCAGTCAGTCAAGTTAGTCAGTGTGGCTCTTGTATTTATTTTGTTGAGAGGATCACTTGTCTCCAAAAGTAAATATTGTGTACACGAGTGATATATTGTCACGAACACATTTGTAGTTTTTAGTCTCCCTTTAGATTCCATTGTTTCCACTATTATTATTAACTATTTGTAGCAAAGTTTTTGGAGGAAAAAATTGACCCTTCAAGTGCGGAATTCATCACAATCATTACTACTTACTATATTATAGAAAAACTCTTTTGAATGTGCGGTACCGTATTCAGACAATAGTATGTGTTAATAAGTCTTTTGTTGATGTTCGGTTGAAATCAAGGGCCCACACACAGTAAACTAAATATATGTTGTATAGGAGAGAAGTGAAAAAGTGTTACAATGTTACATGTGAAAAAGAGGTGAGATTTACGTACAAAGTGAGACTATCTCTAGAAGAAGAGTTTTTTTTAGTTAGAAAGCAATTCTTCTAAAGTTGTGACGTCGTCGTTACAAGATTTGTTTTCTTTCTAAAAACAAATCTTTGTTGCAAATGTGTCAAAGCATTGAAATTAATGAGACAGTCATTATATTTCATTGAGCTCTTTAAGTTCATTAATTTTTTTGAATCATTCAACAGACAGATTTGGAATTTAAACTAATAGTTGTTGTTCTTCAGAAAATATATATTTTTTGTTCGTTGTCTGTATGTCTCAAGTTTATGTGTTAAGACTACATAAAAAAAGGATCTCAAACGAGAAACTTCGTTTTGATTTTATACCTTCTATATAATTTATTTCATGTTGATGGTCTTTCATTCTGCTCTGGAATTTCCGACAAATTCTCTGTCAAAACAGAAGGCAAGCAAAGATAAAGTTTTTTTTTCGTAGAAATGGAATCAAGTTATTCTTGTACTATTTCAGTAGTCAGATAGAAGAATCATCATCAGTACAACACTCTAAGCCTTGGCATATGGAACGTTTTTAATTCTTCTTCAAAGAGAAGAAAATATAGTTAATCCTGACAGTGTTAATTAAAATAGATTTAATTTAACAAAAAGTGAGTATCTATCTATCTCATCCCACGAGTGAACTCCTCTTCTAATTATCTCTTTTTTAATAATCCAAAGTTTATAGAAGAAAAAATGTTGTTAAATACAAGTGACATTCAGAGAGAAACTTTTATTTCAATTTAAGTCGTTGCAAAATGAAGTTCTTCTTTACTCGAGATGTAAAGTTTTTAACAAGGGAAAAAGAAGAGTAATGCATTTTTTGTGGAATAATTTGGTGAACTTTAAATTGTCACATGTACATAAGAAGAAGAAATTGTATATTGTAGGAATTGAGTGTAGCATCAGAAGTAATGGGTGGAAGAAGAATTTGTTGTCTCAAGTGGACTTCAGCTACTCTCCTCTTGACTGTAAGACATTTTTTAACTCTTATTTTTCTCACATAGCCTAGATTCCTTTCCTTCTTATAGACTAAACCACTGTCATTTTTAATCAAACATAAAAAAAGGACTTGAAACCGTCATGTTGTAATAATAAGTACACACTTGGTATTCAACATACCAAATGACTCTTGAAAATGCAACAAAAAAAACAACAACCCTTTTTCCTATTACGACAAAATGAAGCCCAACTTTGTAGTTACCTTTTATTGTTGACATCTTTTTTCTTGTTCAATAATGAACTTGTCGTGCTCCTTCATATATTTACATTCCGTTACATTCAAGATTTTCTAAAAATTCCTTATTGCATAATACTTTTATGCGGCTTGAACTAAAGGGTTCATATTGTACATAATTCTTTCTCTCTTTTAGATTCTTTGTAAGTTACTTACTCTCTATAGCTGTCAGATGCATTGCACTACGTATACGCATTANCTCTCTTTTAGATTCTTTGTAAGTTACTTACTCTCTATAGCTGTCAGATGCATTGCACTACGTATACGCATTATATATATATATTTTTAATGTCAATATTTACAATGGTGACAATAAGAAGTTGTTGAATACTATGCATGAAATGCATTATAGAAATTTATTTACAGGGTGAAATTCGTCTGTCTACATAACATATATCTGATGCTGATATATATTTTACAAATGAAATGTGCTAAGTGAAGTAAATAAAATCTACTCATGAAACGCCCAATGCTATATACCTAATATGGAATCATAAAAGATATGCATTAGTGCAACTACATACATATATTCCCATGTGCATCATCTCATCATGTGCAGATGCAAAAAGAAATGGATTGAGTACTAAAATTAGAATTGTATTTAGTCATAATGTCAATTCTTAACGACTTGTTTACCCATTTCTCTAGCTTTGTAATTTAGCAAGCTTGCCAAGTCTTTCACAACAATCAGATTGTATATATAAACTTCTTCCTGTGATATTTCAATGTCATCTGCATACAAGTTTTCTCAATTTACACTTTGTCCTCTTTTGCCTTCACATCTGGACAAGAGTATATAGTAAAATAAACACTTTGAGTTATTGTGTAGAGAGATGAAATAATTTGAATTGTATTTTAGTAATTGTCAACATACATATATGTATTGGACCAAAAATAACAAGTTCAAGTGTATTAACTATGCTAAGTATAAATATTATTGTCAACTTTTACTCTGCTTGTTTCTTCAAGTGTTATTTTATCATGAATGCTAGAATAAGCTTTTGATTTGGGGGCACTGTGACACATTGAAGCATCAGATTCAGATAGCATATCATAAGTGGTTTACTCTCTTTGCAAATCAATAACTTTAACTTTGTTTACAAAACTTTTGATTTGAACATGATTTCTCAATTTTTTTCTGTATACTTTACATATACAGATATTATTCTTTGAAGCGGTTGCATCTGCTTACGATAAAAGTACATATGATGATGCACTCATCTCAACATCATCATCTCCTAAATGGTAATAAATAAATTGAATGTCATAACATTCCAAAATGCGACTTTTTAATACTATTTCTATATACATATATATACGTAGGAATTGGCGAAACTTCAGAAATAGAATGCGACAGCGTAATATTCAAGAGAGAAATCGAAGAAATAAATTTCTTTGGAGTTATATTGATGGAACTGATGAGTTTTTAGACTCATATGATGGAAGAAACCAAATGATGATGTCACCTCGTAAAAGAATGGATGAAGATTTCGATATGGAGAAAATGTATGAGTATGAAACAAGTTTAGAATCATGTTGCTCGACCGTCTTTGAAATTGTTGAGCCTTCTGCAGGAAAAAATAGAACAGGGCATTTGGTAGAATTATATCAAGACAGCAGAGTTCATCAACGTTTCTATGAAGTTTCTTGCCATCCCTCAGTTGTTGACAAACCATGTAAATTTCTCCAAAGTCGTCATTCCAAAATGTCTCGATGTGTACAACAACACTCATATACTTATGCATTAATTAGACCTCCTGGAAATAATCCTATGTGGTCTTTGGATTACATTCATGTACGAAGTGGTTGTGCATGTCAAATTGTCTCATCACGAAGAAAAAAGAAATTTTATGAGTAAAGTATATATGCATAAATGTCATTTATTACTACAACAATATTAATTAATGACTCATGTCAGTATAATAATATGAATTGTAATTATATTCATCCCATATACAATTGTTGTGCATTTAAATGTCGATCTATTAATGTTGTTAATACTATATCTTCTAAGGTTTTCATTATTTGTACATATTTTAGGTTGCCTGTGAGCATTTCATTTCAAGTTTGAAATATTTATAATAATATATATATATATATATATAATTTCTATGTTTCATCTTGTACAATATTGTATACAGTTTAGTTATACTATACTCTACTACTACTACTACAACAACAATTCTCTTAAATATATATATATAGACTTATTATATCACATAACAATTCTAAATAATGTGTGTACTATGAATAAAATCAAATTCTCTCATGCATGATTACTTTTAGAAATTCTCTTGTAAACTATACTATTTAAGCTTGTGTCATTGGTGGAGGAGTTGGAGAATTAGGAAGTCGACCACTGCAGTCACAGCACAAGTTAATTGTCACCTATAAATAAATATTCATTATAAAAATAATAAAAACTTGTCTCATATACATAGTATTAATAAAAAATAAAATCTTACAGCCACAAATGTCCATGTTGATCTCAAATTCTCAGGCAAAGAAACATCATTTTCTTCACAACTCACAGAACCAGCGTCAACTCCATTCTCACCTGCTAATCTCAATACTTTTGTTTTATAACGACGAGGCTTACAACGAAAGAAGCCATTGAAACATAATCTTGATTGACAATTTGCTGTTCGTACAAATCGGGGATAATGATCTGTACCCATATCTGTAAAATAAACCAATATGAACTAATTGTAGATATTTCATAGAAATTAAATATCTGATTATTAATACCTCGCCACTCATATCGAGTATCACAAGTCCAGGGTAATGGTGCTTCTACAAATTTATTATTATATAAAAGATTTTAAATTAATTAAGAATAATCTCTTTTTTTAAAGAACTTGAACCTGTTGGCTCTGCTCCACCACTTCCTCTAGCTTCACGTTTCTCTCTAGCAGTTGCTTCTTCTTTAATTTTCTCATCCAGTTCTTCAGGTGTGTATGCAAAATAGGATCTTTTAATTGGTGGTCCAATAAAACCTCCTCTAGTAGCTGTAAAAAATAAAAAAGATATCAAAAGTCTTAATATATTTATATAGATCATGTTGTATAAAACTTACAAACAGATCTAGTAGCTCCAATTCTACATTCTTTCTTTTTCTTTGGTTCTACAATTTCAGCAGCATTTCCAAAAAATGGTCCTACAGCTTCATCAGAAATTGGTCCTGTAAAACCAATGAGTCTTTGCTCTGGGGTATATTGAATCTGATTATCATAAGGAAAACTTTGTTGTTGTTGAGATCGAATGCGAATAGTACGATGAGATTTAGCTGTAGTTCCAATATTCCAGCAGAAAAGTAAAGCAATAACTAGAAGCTATAGACAATTTATTATTTAATGTATTTAAAATATAAAATACATACATAGTCAGATAATTAAATATATAGATACTTACTATTCGTGGCTTTAAAATATTCTTTAAAAGACGTTTGGCACTGACAATTCCATTTTGTTGTTGCTTAAGACGAGCCATTCTTGTATATAGTATCACAGTTCACTTCACTTATATATATATATATAGATAACTCAATAATACAAGAATGCACAGTAATTAACTTTTGAGATAAGAATTCTGCAACAACATATTCTTTCTTCCCAAGTTGTGAAAGAAAAGAAAGAGACTGTCGCAATTCTCAGTTGGTCATCTTGGTTTTATTTCACAGGTAAAATACGACAAACAATGTTTCATATGTACCTAAGTACCTACGTCAAGCTTTTAGAGCTAATCTTCAATCAAAAGAATGATATGACCACCTACAATGATTATGTGCAAATTACAGAATAGTGTCTCAATATATCAAAGAAGAAGAGCTATACTGTGAAAGTAAATCCTACAAAAACATCTTTTGTAAATAGTTCTAACATCTTTTTTTTTTGCTAATGGATTCTTTATGAACACCAACGTAAATATCTGTATCACTTTTGTATAAATGTCATATTACCATCATCATCATCTTTTGATTTTTGATTAGTAGTATATATTTTTATATATGTCCAAATATATGAATATCGAGTTTCATCATCGATGGAAAATTACTTCTTCAGGGTTCGTATCTTCAAAGGAAGCATTATATTCGTGTGGGTTGAGAATGACATGTCCAGAAAAAGAGAGAGAGAAAAAAAACTTGGAAACGAAAAGGAATAAAAGGTAAATGAGTTCATTTGAAATGTACTAAAAGTTTTTTATATTATTTTAATCAGTAAAGACTACAAAATCTAACATACAAATAAAAGATTGACGGCAGTGTTATTACATATTATATAAATTATTTACACATTAGATAATACATTAAGATTACATATTATAAATTATTTTTTCCATGTTATAAAATTCACGGAATGAATAGAATATATATGGCAGAAATTATTGGCAGTGATTTGTTTTTGAAATATATATATATAATTATATATGTACAGAGTTAAAGCTACATTTTTGTTCATTCGTATCTCAACCTACCCCGCTGCTGCTAAAACAATCTAAAATAAAACTACTACACTAATACTAAATATAATAATAATGCGAATGTACTACAAATTTTTTGGATTCCGTTAAAATTGGCAAAAAAAAACATCAACATTCTTTTTAATTAATTTGTTATTATTAACCTTAGCCTAAGAGTAAATGGATCTTTTCGACTATTCTTGTAATAAGCTGGATCTGTACTATAACCAAGTATTTCTAAATCATACGTTTTTGGTTTCTTTAGTTTTCTCTTGAAATGTAATGAAACTGGAGCTTGATGCTCGTGAGATGACCCAATACGAGATATTCCAAAAGTTTTATTTTCATTTCCTCGTACTATGACGTAACGCATATGATCCTGTAGGAGTAGCATAAAAAGCGTGATATATTTTGTCAAATTAATTTAACAGTGACGTACAACAACAAGTTTCTTTCTTACCATATATTTTAGAGCTGGTTGTAAACTAATAATTTTAAAGTGTGATCGTGTTCTTGCTAAAGGCACTACTAAAATTAATTGATCATTTATTTCTCTATGATGATGTGTGTTATAATAATACTCATTATTGTGACTTATTGGCTCAAATGTTGAATTTGAGTATGTAGTAGTAGTAATTGATCGGCGATTACGACTACGTCCACCTCTTGTTGAACTTCCTACTTTACAAGAAAAGCACCCTTCAGTAGAAATTATTCTATCGTCTTCTTCATTATTATTACTACTACTAGAGCTAAAACGGGGATCCTCAATATCAAAAATTTCCAATTCCTCCATAAGCTGGTGGTGTTATTGTTGATAAACAATGTCCTTGGCCAATTGAATGATATCCACTAGGGCTAAATGAAAGAAAATAAAAAATGAGAATTTCATTAGAGGCATAGAGTCAAGTGTAAACTTTTTTCTTACTAACCATCTACATATTGATGAATCACCACCACTATAAGGAGCACAACCAAACGCACAAGGACTTCCTAAACAGTTACTACTAATTTGAACACATATTTGTAACATTCCATCATATTGAAATCCTGGTGAATTACATTGACATCTATAACCACCAATTGTATTTTGACAATCTGCATTTCCACATGCTGCAGCACTACTAGAACATTCATCTTGGTCTATACATTGATTATAATATTGGTTCAATGTATAACCATCAGGGCATCCAATGTTGTCACCATCAGGTAAACATAGCGTGCCACTTGGATCAATGAGAAAACCACGAGGACAAATACATTTATAGCTTGATAATGTGTTAATACATGTACCAGGAGATGGACAAACACCAGGCTCATCAACACATTCATTGATATCTAAATAATACATCAAAATAACAGAAGAAGATATTAAGAGTTTCTGGGTAATTCTATATAAAAAAATACATTGTCAAAGAGGAAAAATACTAATGACGTACCAAGACATTGACCACCTGTCATTTGAAAACCTTTAGCACATCCGCAAGTATAGCTTCCTATACCGAGAAAGAAAAAGATATAAGATTTTTTTTGTTGTTATTACATATATAGGAATATTTTGTTTCTGGAGAATTTCGTACCTGGAGTATTAATACATTCTTGCTATAGAAAGAGAAAGAAAGAAAATACAATTATTATATATTTTAGAACTCTTTTGTGATCTTTATATTATTTTACCTGGCATGTGTGCCTTCCTGTTCCACATTCATCAACGTCTCTACAAGTTGAATGATCACTTGACAAAGTGTAGCCATTAGGACATGAACAAATATAGCTACCAACAATATTTTCACAGTTTTGTTGACAAACTTTGGGTACTTGATCACATTCATTGACGTCTATGATACGATAAATTTTTATTAAGAAATTATAAATGTATAATTAGTGTTGTATATAAATTCATACCAATGCAATGAGTTCCTGACTCTGAAACTTTAAATCCTCGATTACAAATACATCTATAACTCCCAAGAGTATTCACGCAAATTCCGTTTTTACAGAGATCAGGCAATATCTGGCACTCGTCAAGATCTGTGCCATCCACTGAATATCCTGCTTCCATACAAAGTTCTTTAAATGCTGGACTCCCAGTTTTTGGACAATGTTCACATCGTGGTCCCCAAGCTGCTGCCATTGTACAACAACATTCTGCTTTTGTAGTTTGGGTCAATTGTGATGATGAATCACGAGATATACATTGACCACCAATTAATTGACGGAAACAATTTCCTTGTCTTCGATCTATACATTTTGTATAATCACTACTTGGTTCATAGCCATCAAAACATTCACATCTATAACTTCCTTGTAAATTTACACATCGACCAAATTCACATAGACCTCCTTTTATAGAACATTCATTAATGTCTTTACAATTATCACCCGTTCCAACTTTTTCATAACCATCAGGACAAATACACATAAATGAACCAATTAAATTTTTGCACATAAATTTGCATGTATTTGCAGAAGTAAGACACTCATCTTCATCAACACAGTGAATTCCATCTGGAGCTAAAATAAAGCCTAATGGACAAGTGCATTTATATGAGCCCACTGTATTATGACATCTAAAAGAAAGATTTTATTATTATTATTGATTTCAAGAATTATAAAAACCAATATATATACCGATATGCACATTGATGACTTCTTTCTTTACATTCATCATAATCTTCACAAATTTGATTAGGTCCGGGAGCGAAACCTTCTGGACATTCACACTCAAAACCACCCTATATAAATGTATAAAAGAATTTAAAATCAATTGAATCATTTTAATTATTGTGTCTCAACTTGCCTCCACATTATAACATGTTGCATTGTTTCCACAAATATTAGATGCGATGCATTCATTTTCGTCTTTAAAGTGATAAATAGTTAATAATCTTGACTAAAATCAATAAAAAAAAATTATACATACCAACACATTTTTGACTTGTGGGATTCAAAGTGTAACCAGTTGGACATTCCTTTGATATAAAAATTTTATATAATATATATCTCACAAAAATATATATAAATGCTTATAACTTACACATCTGTAACCTCCATCCGTGTTCACGCAATCGCCTAAATCACTGGATATATTGGATATATATATATTAATTTGTGTCATATAATTAAAGTATATATGTCTTTTACCATAAGCCAGGAACGATTGTACTATTCATTAAAAATAGGAATTATTTTGCGTCATTACGATTTAAATATACAAAAATATATATAAATGCTTATAACTTACACATCTGTAACCTCCATCCGTGTTCACGCAATCGCCTAAATCACTGGATATATTGGATATATATATATATTAATTTGTGTCATATAATTAAAGTATATATGTCTTTTACCATAAGCCAGGAACGATTGTACTATTCATTAAAAATAGGAATTATTTTGCGTCATTACGATTCAAATATGTCTTTGTACTAACCATTCATCCAGATCCTCGCCCTGGTCCCCTCTTCCAATTCCGTCTGGACACATTTTTTTAAATTCTGGAGAATTTAGACGTGGACAAGGTTCACATAAATTACCCCATGCTTTTGCTCCAGTACAACAACAAGCCATTCGACCAACAAATCCTCTTCTAGATTTTGTACATATTCCTCTCCCATATAATGAAGCTACAAATAAATATAGATAGTTTTTATATCTATGATTTTCTAATAGCTTTACGTCTTCTACCTGGACTCTGATATCCATCATAACAGAGTTCTTGTCTTGTGTCTACACATTTTTTCCCATCTTGACTTAGAATATAATTTGGTGGACACTCACAGATGAATCCTGAACAAATGAATGCGTTATAACAACATATAATGTATCTAAATAATACTAACCTCCTTGGGTGTTTATGCATATTCCATCTATAACCCAAATCAAAGTTTTGAAATTAAAATGAAACGAAGAAATAAGGAAGTATTTAAACTTTACCTTCACACAAGTTCTCATTTAAATTGCATTCATTCACATCTATGAAAATATACAACTCATTACACATTTTATATTTCAAAACGTAATAATGGTCTGGTGATACAAATTTACCAGTTTGTCTAACCTCTGCAATAATTTCCATCTAAGAGATCATATCCTGGAGGACAGTAACCTAAAAATAAAATTTAAAGTAGTGAATGATAACCTAAAATAAATACTGTATGTATATTTCATATCTAAACTTACAGATATAACTACCCATAATATTTTGACATGTTCCAGGCTCTGGACAAGTATTGGGTACCTACAATAAAATGTGTAGTTATACTATGTAGATGTCAAATACATTATAATGTTAATTACTTCAGTGCATTCATCAATATCTCTACAATTATGTTGATCATCTGTCAATTTATAGCCATCACCACAAGTGCATGTAAATGAGCCTATAGTATTTTTGCATCTT
>VCNE01008623.1:0-15257 GCA_009869805.1 Oncopodura yosiiana
GTCCTAAAATTTTATTACATATACACGTTCTCTTCTTCTCTTTACGAATCAAACCAATGGACCATATATACTTATCAGCTCAACTCAACAACGACGACAAATGGACATGACACGTTCTCTTCTTTTTCAATGATCAAATGCTAAACCAATACTATGTATAGAATCATTATTATTATGATTTCTGAATGATGTAGTCATTCATTGAATTTTGAATCATTATATATAGACAAGTCAAGTCAATCTTTTTCTTTACTCTGTATTAGCATATTAGACTCTATGAGAGAGAGAGAGACAAACCAAACAAGCCACAGCTGAACCATTCTGTTTTTTAAAGTCACTCTACAAAATTTGACATTCAAACTGCATCACATACTCTCACTCTCGTCTTCAATACTATTTTCAATTTAACATGTATTCAATTGACATTCAATTCATGACTTCAAGACTCGATTCTATATTTATTTTCGTCTTCGTCGTCTCTCTCAGTCAAAAAATCTATTCTCTCTTCTCCCTATATGTAATATATCTAAAACCACATTTACTAGGATGAAAAAAACACTATCTATCCAATTCATCCAATCTGAAAAGACTGCAAGCTAACCAAGCAGCAACAACAAGTCTTTTCTTATATAGTGTTTGTCCTGCATTGGCCATCACATCATCTTGGACAGACAGCTCAAGCTACAAAGATCAATCCTCGTGCAAGTCTCAAACTCTTCTCAAAACCACAAAGATTCTTCTTCGCTAAGCCTCTAGCTCTGAAACTTATATACAACAAAAAAAAACCTCTCGCTCCTTCTCAAGAGTAACAAGAAGCATTTCTTGATGGAATGTGTTCTTATTACTATCATATTAGAGAGCACAGGGGAAACTATATAACTTCTTTTTCATACTCATGCAATGCATCTTCTTGTCTTCTTCCATTATATATAAACGTTTCTCAAGTGAAGCATATAACAGGGGAAACTATATAACTTCTTTTTCATACTCATGCAATGCATCTTCTTGTCTTCTTCCATTATATATAAACGTTTCTCAAGTGAAGCATGTAATATTTGGAGGAGAAAAAAAACTCCAGAGCATATGTATATATAGTAGAAGTGCAATTTTCAAATAAATTTTTCTCCTTCTTTGAGCAAGAACAGGAATATGGTAAATAGAAAATATTGACTCAAATTCATGCATGATGATGACGAAAAATATTTCAGTCATGTCGAAAGCTATACAGATTTTTGAAGCTACATGACTAATTGATAATGAGCACCTTTATACTATAACAATCAATATTGATTTGATTTGATTTGATTTGATTTGATTTATTCAATGCTCTCTTCGGGCCATTAGCCCATAGAGCAGTATTACAAAGTCAGTAATTTATAATATATAACAATCAATATAAAATGTGTATGGAACAAAACATTCCTTTCATTTCAAATTTTTTCTATCTACCTACAGCAAAAATTTTCACTCTCCTTTTTCAGACTTGTAGAGACAAAAATCCACAAACAATCTTTCATACTCACACCATTCTAAAAAGAATTCCAAAAAAGCACCACTACACGTCTCTTACACTCACTCACTTAAATACCTCTCAAATGTATGGCACCAATACCATTTTCACTTATCACGAATTCACTCAACTCTCCTTACTTTCAAAGGTCTAAAAAGACGACGATTTAGATACACTTATCTTTCTCTAAATGTGGATGGATGAAGAACTTTAACAGAGAATACCAAAAAAATATATATAAAGTCGACAAACGGTTATCGCAAAAACTCACAGTGTTTGACAGCAAGTTGATTTACGTTCTTGATACACAAATGGTTACAGCACACTATACTCTACACGCATCAGGTAAACATTTAAAAAACCAAACAAATCTTCTCATCCTTCTTTTTTAACCCTTCTCTCTCTCTCTGGAACATAACATGTAAACAATCTGTCTTGTCTTACTACTCTTCTTTTTTTTCTTCCTCGTGTCTCTACAAGGAAAAATGCAATGTTGAGTTTAAAAACGTGTAGTACATATTTTTTTTTCTTTGATACACATTGCATATTGCACGGAAGCTGAAAAAAGTAGCCAAAGGGTTAGAGAAAGAAGAAATGCAGTAGTCATTTTTATTTATACTACTACTTACTTACTTTACTTTACAAGCTATCCACTATCAACACCTCAGTTTTGTTACACATTACATTTGCCATACATCATCCTACTCTACTCTACTCTACCTCTTTGACTTATTTCACTTTACACACCTAGTAAACTAAAAAGCTACAACATGGAAAGGAAATCCTTTTTCCACTATGCCATATCATATCTCATACCTTTCTTCTTCCTTTTGTGTACAGAAAGAGCTCATTGAGCCCATTATGCTAAAGTGCTATAAAGAAAATCATCTCATCATATCTCATATTTAACCCGTTAAAAACCAGAAGTCTAGTACTGAGTGTAGTTAATAGTTGTTCCGTAGTTTCCTTTTCCCTTAAGCCTTCCTAAGCTCTGTTTAACTCTGCAAACTAATCCACAAAGACGCTTTTACGCCCGTCATAAACTATACAAGAGCAAAATCTACTGAAGAATATCATCATGAGCTCTGATGAAGAATGAGCGAGCGAATAATAATCTTAATAATGGAATATGCTACACGTAGTAAGTAAAGTAACAAAGCATCAATTCTCACATTTACTCACTAAAAAACATTAAAGCTCCTCTTCTTTAATAATCTCACATACTTAATATTATAAAATAAGCTATTATGCTCTAGTGAACTACAATATAGATGAAGAAAAATTTATGCTTAAATTTGGCTCATGAGAATAAAAAATGTGATGGTGGTGAATGACTAATATGTGATCAAGTTACAGTGACAATATTGAAAAAAAAGACTCTCTCTCTCTTCTTTTAGTTATGTGTACTTTATTCTGACTCACAATTAGATGATAGTGGTAGAATATACACTTAGCATATTAGCTAAACACACATACACATTGACTCTGTCGCATCTTGTCTCTCTAATGGCTCAAAGGCTCGCATAGCATAAAAAAGATTCTTCTTACGATCCCATTTCCTCTTTCCACTTAATTTTTACGCTCTTGTGAACAGAGTTTCAAACATGGAAAAAAGATGAAAGAAGTAGCAGAAGCTCTCATCATGTTACATTTATTGTAGACTCTTCCAAAAACAGACGTTATTAGTTCTTTTAGTGAAAAAAAAACTCAACTCTCTGGTCTAGATATAATAACATCTTTTCTTTTGACGGGACATGCAGTGAAAGTAGATGAGATTCTCTCGAGCTACATTTTTTATTATATGGACAGCAGACATTCCGTTTCTAAAAAGACATCATCAAAAAGTGTTGTGTGCCTCGCCTTAGTTCTTCATTGCACCTCTAACTAACATGTCTTTTAAAAGAAAATGAAGACGAACTTGAACTTGACATTGTCTTATAACCTGTCCCACTATTATTATTACAACTACTACCACCGGTAGTTAAAACGTTTATTATATGTACCTACTATATCTATATCTACCTATGCACTTGATCTTAAAAGAAAAACATGACAAAAGCAGGCAAGTGACACTCATCCAATTTACTATATGTAATTAGGTTAGCTGCTACACATTGACTTACGCATATAATTACTGCATTGTTATTCTAGCTACTCTACTCTACTCACTCACTATGTAAATTACATTTCCATCAGAAAGAACAAGATATACCTTAGCTATTAACATTTCCTTTTCTTCTGTCGTCGTTTTTCTTCAATGTTTCAATTTACATAAATATACTTTCAACAACTACAATTTAATACCATATATGACAAAATCGTGTCATCTCTTCTTCCATGTCGACATTCTTCTTGAGTCTCTCAGACGTTTGACAAGTCAAAGTCAAGTTTATTTTCTTATCAGTAATTTACTAAAGTTTTCTTCTTCTCCTCTCTACTACAACAAGTGTTCATGCATAGAGCACATGCTATCATCACTTCAAACTGGTATATATTTAGTTAAAGCTTTGTTATCAGCAAAAGATGTACAATATATCAAATCTACTCAAGTCTCCACTTATATGATCTTTATTTGCTCTTTGGATTTAATTTCAAGCTATTCATAGAAAATGTGTATGTAGTCTTCTTCTTCTCAGAGTTTTCGATTAATGATGACAGATTATTATTACAAGAGACGAAAGCATATATAGTCTTATTGCTATCATTATCAATTGAATGCAGCAGGAGCAGTCTAAAGTCAACTTTTGATACTTGTTGAAAGAGTCATGATAAGTGTCATCTCATAGACGCATACTAAGAATTTCTACAATTTCATAGTACAATGAATGCAAAAGATGATGACAATATTCACAAGAGTAAATGAAATCTCAAAAGTCTTTTCTTACAATTGTCATCATCATCACCATTTGGTTCTATGTTTCCATACGAAATATGCAAGAATATATATATTACTTGAGGAGTAGCTAAAGGAAACTTTATTATTGCATTACTTTACACAAACCAAAGAAAAGCTTTATACTTAATGATGTGTCATTTATTTTCAAGTCTTCAGCTTCTCCATTTCCATCTCTGAACTTCTTATATACCTTAACTTCATCCCTTTACTTATATACACATACAATAATAATACTCTTCTCCATAGGACAAAAAAACTTGTCCATCAACCAAGGAAGACCAGATGTTACTATACTACAAATGCAGCTACAAAGTTAACCAGTTAACTTTTCCACATACAACTACTACTGTGCAAGAAGCAAAATACTCTTTTCTCTCTCCTGCCCTTCTTGTCGTCATCGTCAACAAGTCCAACAAGAAAAGTAAACTGTATGGTGTTAACGACATATCCAAAAAGTTTTTCATCCTGACATTTGTGACTTGCCTACTGTCACATCCTCTGGTCGATGATTGAAGTCTGGTAGGAAAAGAGTTTTCAAAATTTTTGAGACTAAACTAAACCAAACTAATTAAAAACAATGTATCTCTCTACAAACGTCATTGACATTGTGTAATGTTTGACTTTTGACGTGGGATTTTTCTAGATTTCCAAGAACAAAACTCAAAACTCCCTTTTGTGTCAATATAATACAATTGTCGTCATTATATAACACTGGACAAATTCAAACGACATATCCAAAAAGTTTTTCATCCTGACATTTGTGACTTGCCTACTGTCACATCCTCTGGTCGATGATTGAAGTCTTGTAGGAAAAGAGTTTTCAAAATTTTTGTGACTACAGTAAACCAAACTAATTAAAAACAATGTATCTCTCTACAAACGTCATTGACATTGTGTAATGTTTGACTTTTCAAGTGGGATTTTTCTAGATTTCCAAGAACAAAACTCAAAACTCCCTTTTGTGTCAATATAATACAATTGTCGTCATTATATAACACTGGACAAATTCTATATATGAAGGATGTATATTGTATGAATGAGTGAGCAAATAATCCTTAGCTTTTGTTTTTCATCATTGTATATACAGACTCTATTGTTTACAAGGAAAAACTATACAAAATATTTCATAAGGTCACGTACTTTTATACATTGCATTGCTCATGTGGTTTAAAACTATATTTAAAGAGTCAGACATGCAGGAAGTGTTCAAATCGAGTTATGATATATATCAAAGCTAATACATTTATTCCACTTTGACTGATGATGCAATTAGTATCATTCAACTCTCTCGTACTCATTATTATGCAAATTCAAAGATTGAATTTTTTTCAAAGCCAAAAAAGGGTGAGTATTGAGTAGATTGCATATTACCAGCTTACTCAATTTTAAAACCAATTTGTTGGCATTAGTCGCTTCACACCTCGTTCTCTCTTCTATATACTCTTCTCTACCCGCAAGAGAAAATGAAATCTTTTTACGAGCTAATTTGAAAGGGATCGACACTTCTCATTTGTCATTTCATTTAACCTTACTTGTCTATATACCACACAAACAGTCGTAAAAATATTAAGCTCAAGTCAAAACTCAAAGACAACACCAAATCAAACTGACATTCTATACTAAACCACCGGTAACAAACGTAACATGAGAATGACATGAAATGACAACAATTAATCCTAATAACACGCTTGTATCTTCTTCTTCTTCCTCTTCCCAATATAATAAAACTCGACCACCATCAAAGGACAGCAGTACTTAGGAAAATTACAGAAAAAAGGGAACAAATAAAAAACATAACACGGATATGTATCATCATCACGTTATAAAAGAGGAAAGAAAGAAATGCGACAATGACATGAGTAAGGAAGGAAGAAGAGTAAAATGACTGAATGACATTACACATCTACAACGGATGACTTGGGCGTGATACCAACTCGAAAATACTATCTATGAATCCTTTTTTTTTCTTATCATATACTTTAATCTTCACTACAATAGAATAACATCATGGTTGGATTCCATATTTCGTGTGTGTGGCAGCATGGCTCTTTCTCTCTATTCCGGGTAGTAAGCCGGTAGAGAAGAAAATCGGGTTTCATTGCCACTGTCAAGGCTACTACAACTCCAGTCAGACTACTTACGCTATTTTGCCAGACAGATGCGTTTGAGAGTACACTGCGCTAAGTTCGTCGACTCGTTCTTCTCGACTATAGTCGAGAGTTTGCGGACGACGCAAGAGAATGGAAAAGATATCCCAAATGCAATATATAATAGTAGGCCAGAGAAAGAAAATACCCGCGGAGATAAAACTACACATATATATCCCAACTAGTAGACATTTATTTCATCTCAGTTCTGTTGCTATGCAACCATATCCAATCTTTAACAGAGAGAGAGAGGGGGAGAAGATATATATATATGTAGACGACGACGAGTACAACTACACCCTAACTGCAACTACTTTACTTACTAGTGTTACTACCACTTTTACTATATATTTGAGATGTGCACATCAACATCCTTCCGTCCTCTCTTAAAGTCCTACTATATGCTATGTTACATTGCTCGTCTCTCTTCTTTTATAATGTAAAACGAGAATCTAGAGAAACTTTAATGATAACGATATAAGAGCAAGAAGAAGAGTAGCTTGTTATATTATGTAAGAGAACAACATAAGAGAAAAGAAAAAGGGTCCAGAGAGTAAACGTTGTTAGTTTCATAGAGTGTATAAAGCTGCGGAGGAGAGAGTAGTGTGTTGTTTAATGAAAATCAATAAAAATTAACCAAATCACATACAACAAACACCCTAGCGCCTATTGTATAAATTCTGTGCATTTCATTCACACTAAGTACTAGGTATACGACAGGCTTAATTATTATTACCCGTTATTACCTTTTACATTTATCTGCCACTAGACATTTACTCTACTAAACTCACATGTCACGACACATCACTTACATTATGGGCTCTCTCTCTCTCTCACGCACATGTTATATTCACCGAAAAACGTTCTCCTTGTTCTACCCTTATAGGAGTTTTCTCATGATGCCGGGTACTAGAATGTTAAAAAAAGTTTCGGAAACTCTATTGAAGCCAACCGGCACAAATACGAAAGAGGGATGTTGTTGAGAGAGCCACTCAAAAAATTTTGCTACATACGTTTTACATTTATGTATACTTTAGGCAAAACCAAAAGATTTTTTTTAGCATGCAATGCGATACCTTTCTAAAAGAGATTTCTAAATGGATAATACAACCAGTCACTCTCATCTTTTTTAAAACTAGACATTTCTTCGAAAAAAAGCAAAGTAAACGAAAAATTCACCGAAAAGGCAACTTTTCTTACATAGATTTTTCTTTCAAGTTCAAAGTCATGTACTTCAACTTCAAGTATAGTATATATTCTTTTGGTTTTGGTGCGTAGAAAAAAAGTAAAAGAAGATCAATAAAACAGACAAAGATTTACAACAAGGCTAGACCAAGACGCACACAAGAATAAAAAAAATATAATAGATAGCCAGAGACTAAAAAGAATAGAGAAAAGAAAAATGAGCATATAACTTAGTGTTTCTTTTCTATAGTAGCTCCTAATATATTTCGTCCCAAGTTTTCTTTCAAACTTACTACATACTATACAATACTTTTTTGCAAAAAAGTTACATGTACATAGTCCACCCGCTCATTTCCATTCTTAACTCAGCACTTTTTCTTCTTCTTCTTTAAGCTTTACATTATATTATACATACATCACATATTATATTTACACAAGACAAGAGAGTAGTTACTCTCTGCTCTTCTATTACATCTATAGAGGGAAGAGATAGCACCATAATCCATATTAGAAAAAGGCAAAGTATAAAAAAAGAAGAATAGGAAAAAAATAAGTGCAAACGATTCTTTTCGTTTGTAGAAAAACAGTGAGTCGCCTAAAATGAGAAAAATATGGTCGTGAAAAAAATAAAAACTTCCATGTGTTTGTCTAGCATCAAAACAAATGGTCTTTTCTTTTGCCACATACGCACAAGTGCTACTTTCCAAAAACAGTGTGAAACTGAATGAAATGAATGGAAATGGTGGACTACCAGAGACAGGACAAGACATATGAGATAGATAGTAGCAAACAAAACTAACTGAATGCATCTCTCACGCACTTCACTCTACTAAATAATGCAGTACAAAACTACTCTTTTCCTGACTATATACAACAACAACCCTTTTCTAGAGATTTCCATTTACTTCTTCTCTTATATATGTGTTTACAAAAAGATATGCTTTGCATAGAGTATTCATTTCATTTTCCTTTCTCTCTTCTAGATGTGTTTCGCACATTGGCACTGACACCGCAAAAAAAGACAATTAAATTCACAAATGAAGTTCATTTTACGCTTCTGCTCATCTCTCAGAGAGAACCATTAAAAAGTACAACTTTTACACAACAACAAAATGAAAAGAGAAATGGTATACTTTCACTATAGTCTACCACTCACTGTCTTTATGGTGTTTCTGTGGCTCAACTGAAATGAAGAAGTAGTAAAAACAGTCAACTCAACTCATATAGTCCTAGTCTAGTTAAAAACTTGAGTCTTTTTATCAAGTCACGTCACATCATATGAATTTCCAGACAAGACAGACACATGCTATACTCTCAAAGACAGAATTTCATTTCCTTCAAATCACAATCGGTTTTAGCTTTTGCAAAAATCCCCACTGGAAAAGAAAATCTTTTGATGCAGAAATCTCCTTTTTCTCACTCTTATTTCCTTGATCCGTCCTCTCTTGTTGTTGTGTGCTTCCTACCACCACAAATCTAAAGACTAACTCAAACCACGAACAAAATTTTCTGAGAAAAAAGATTTTTTTCTCTTCTTCTTTGACTGATACAACTATAAGACTTCTAAGATGAAACCCTTATGGCATGACACGCCAATATAACTTTTTCCTCCCCTTCTTCTTCACTCTTTCATCTTTAACAAAATTCTCAATACTTTAGCTTCATACCTGTCCATATGTACGCAGTTAGAGTAAAGCTTTGCTGAAAGCCAGGAGATTCTCTATACACGCATAGATTAAAACTTCTCAAAAAATTTCCCAAGTGTGAGTAAAATTTATGACGGTGGGAAAAAATCTTTGAAGAAAGAAGTAGAGAGAAACTTCTTTAGAAAACTTTTTCGCTTCTTCGATATTATCATCATCTTCTATATATGAATGTAGAGAAAAGAGCCCTAGAGTAAAAGCAACGATATCATTGCATTACATTGTCGTCCATCTGAAGAAGCGAAATGATTAATTGAAAAAAAATCCACCAGTAACATCTACACTCTTGAGCTCAGCTATATATCAGCAGCAACCACCACCACTACTAGATCATCAAAAAAATTGAAAAAACCCGTGGGAAAAGAGAGCTGATGATAACAGACAGATGCTCTCAAAGAAGAAACAAAGTGGTTTAAAATACAGATCAAATTATCTGACATATAGTATATAGACTACAGAGTCTCAAAGTCAAAAAGAGTAGTCAAGCAAGCATCATCATCTTCTCTTGTTGCTATATATTTTATGATGAAGGTGATGTAGTAGTCACTCTTCTTAGTCATGATGTCAGAGTCACGCTTCATATCACTATAATGCTAATGTACACAAATGCTACTCTTTGACTTTGAGATATCACATTGGCTTTAGTTTTGTGACGCCTTGGAGTATATAAGTAACAGAGACAACTCATTTTATGTAAACAATTATTCATGATGAATACAACGACGATGACTACTGTTGTGCAGTTTATGTACATAAGATAAGATTGCTGACTTGGCGGAAGAGATCTTATTTAGTCCCTTTTACTTCTTCTTGAGAGAGTTATTTAACTTGTTCGGTTGTTTCTTATCTAAAACAAAACCAAAGTGACTTACGTCATCTCTCAAATGAAAAACAGAACAACAACAGAAATATATAAAGTCATAAAATTCAACCAACACAAAAACTATTTATGTCATATCTAAATCAATTTTGTTTACTTGGTTTTAGTACTTTACTGCTGACTCATTTAAAGACAGGAAGAAAATATATGTATGTATATGCATAGATTTTATAATTGTTTCTCTTGTAACTTAAAGACTTGACTCAACATCATTTCTTGAGAAAACTTTAGCTACTGCTGAGCTGAGGTCAAAATGTCAACTAGAGTTAGAAAAATCAACGATGAAAGACTAAGAAGTGAAACGTTGCTCTTCTACAAATATTCGTTACACATACATATTATATTTCTTATCTTTGAAAGAATTTCATCTTTGGAAAAAATATATGAGTTATGTGAGTATAGGTTAGTAGCAGGTCAAAACCAAAAATATACTTGTTACGGTACATGAAATTTTATACTTTTGTTTCCCAATTTTTTTTTCTTCATCTCTCCTTCCTCGAGTTTCCATTTTTGGTACTTTGAACTATTAGTAAATGCTTACAACACATCCTGTGCCAGTCTTTCTTATCATCAGTATTAGAGACTTTAGAGTTTGCTCTTTACTCAAGAAAAAAGACAGATATGGCTTTTTTCAATTTTCAATGCTTTTCTTCTTCTTCATCCCCCTTTGCTGCTTTTACTTTACACTTAACTTCCCTGTTTTCCTAATCTCGTCGTATATTGAAAGACGAAAGAGATTAACGAAAAATTCTTTTTCTTTCATACTTTAGTTAGACAGAAAGAGAGAAGTACCGAAAAGTAAAGAGATGAGAAAATTTTTGGACTTTTGTCCTCAACTTCTTCACCTCGTGACTATGAAATCCATGAGTAGATTAAGATTAAAAATAATACTAGCAAACATAAGACTCTTCTTCATCTTTTATATAACTAAAGGATGACAAATTATACTTGTCAACCAATCTAACAGAATTTTACCTGAAATACATTTTTGTTCTCTATATCAAACTCTCCTTCAAGAATCATCATCCCCTTTTTGAAAACTTGAGACATCAAAGCATTTTCAAGCTGTACTTCTCTTAATGTCTAAATCTAATCTGGCTTCAAGAGTTGAACTTGAACTCTACCACTTTACTACAAGAAAATAGCAATACTAAAATGTAACCAACCATTTTCATCAAAAGAAGTGTCCTCTCTCTCTAAATTTCACATTATATGAAAAAGGAGCAGAGTACATCAAAAATCAACACAAATTCAATTACAAATTGCCTCATTACTTATTATATGTATGTGTGTGGTAAATCAAAATGGCAGCCAAATAAAAGGAGAGTAAAGTAACATCATAATATATACAACAAAACTAAAATATATATAATAGGGAAAAAGGTTTTTCAGAGAGTCCAGTTTTTGTCTACTATATAACCATTCACATATTATTCCCTCACATCATCTTCCCTTCTATTTTACTCAAACTTGCATTTCTCTCCACTTCTCTCTCTAAAACGTACTATTCTTCTAGTTCGCCTTCCAGCTTGTTGTAACAAAATCCTCATCATATATACAATTTCCTATTTTCAGAGTTATTTTCCCCTCTAATTCGGTAGCACTACACTCTCTCTAGTATTTAGAAGTGAGTGTGTAAATCACAGTAGACAGTAAACTGAGACCTTAGCTTAGAGAGAAGGGCAAATCATAGCAAACTATGAGAGCCTGAAATAAATTCTAATGAAATCCTCTATACACAACTCATTATTTCTTTCATTGCTTTTTGTTCACATATATTGCATTTGGCATATTATACAGTGCATCATTGATTCACTAAAACTATTGTATTCATTTACTCAACTTCAATTTATTCTTTTGCTCAAAGGTACTAATAATATATTGCCCTTTTTCTCTACTGTTTCAAGCTGACCAGACCAGCAATAAGAGAGAGAATCAAATGAATCAATAAGTACTATGATGAAGGAGAGAAGCTAAAGTAAACATGTGAGATATAGTTAGTACTTCTTTCTACCCTAAGTTTGTCCCTTCAGGTCACAAATATCTAGTTATATGAAATGAACCACCAAGCAAGAAGAAAAAGATTACCACCAAATGGTCAAGCTACTAACCTATACCACCAAAAAATATTGAACATCACCAATATGAAAGAGCTTCAAAGATAACTATAAGTAGTACACACAGTTCAAAAAAGGAAAATGGCTTACATATTTGGTCCGAAACAAAACTTACAAATATGTACTTGCATTGTTGTTGTTGAGTTGTTGTATAGATGATGATTTTTTACAACATCATGCTCAACATATCTTTATATTTATAGTGTCCATTAATGAAAGCTAACCGTAAATTTTTTTCTATTGGTAAATTGATAAATAATTCTGAAGAAGAACATATTGCTATATTGATCTATTGACTGTTGATTTTCATGCTATCACTATCTCTCTCTCTTTACATACATTCTCTTTACCTAACGTCTTATACGATTTATATATACTTCAGAGAGGTCAAGTGACAAAGTTTATGAGAAAAGACAACAAAGTAAAAATTTCCCCTCTCGTCTTAAATTTATATCCATTGTTTTCCTACATTTCAATATAAAATTTCTAGGACATCCACATCCAAAGAAGATAGTCTTCAGAAAAATATATTATCTCTTTTACACTCACACCAGTCTATGTCAACGATCTTTGACGACGACAAAGTTTAGTCAAAGTCATAAGTTCAAGGCTTGCATTGTGTACACAGAAAAAGAGACAACACTAAAAAAAATGTTTTAGAGTCGTGCAAAGACAAGGTATTTTACAACACAATACATCAAAAGACAAATACCCAATATCTTTTCTAAAGGTACTAACAACGGTCCATTTTCTAGAAAGATATTCTTCTTCTTATACTACTTAACCTAAAACCAATGAGTATATATAATATCGATTGGAGTCTCGTCCTTCTTATTATTATTGTATTGTGTACCTCTTCACAATCCTCTTTCCTACTATCATCAAGCTAAAAGGGTTAAATATGCATTACTACTTATTTATTATTCCTTCCCTTGACTAACTCTCTTTAAGCAGGACAAACCAAATGAAACCAGCTTTTTCAAATGACAATCAAAACTCAGCACTCCTCGCTCTTAACTCTTGAACAAAAACGTCAATTGAGAAGAGTCAAGGGTGTGGAAATCCTTCCTTCTCCTCATCATCGTTTGTATATATGCATTGCATTTAGATGAGCATTATAATAACTGTTCCTTCTCTCTCTCTCTGTCACAAATAAAATGAACTTTAGCCATCACCATTAGTACATAAGAGAAAATTTAACAAGTGGTTCTATGCATAAAAACTGGAAGGAAGCTCCTCTCAATATATGCACGTAAAAAGCTTTTTCTCTTGACCATAACATAAACTCAAAAGTCTCAGAGAGAAGAGACCAACAGCATCTCTTATTTCTTTAGAAAAAACTTCTCACGAGATAAATGATGATAGCTATAGAAAGAGTTGAGAACATGAACTATGCATCATCACTTCTTGTACTTTTTCCCAAAAATAGCTTACAAAAAAAATTGGTAGCAACAAGAAGGAAAAGTGGTAGAGAAGAATAGTGAATAGTTATGATGACAAAGTAGTGAACAGGAGAATCTATGTAAAGCCAACTCAGGTGAGACAAAGTCTCGTACACTACAATCTAAAAAGAAACAAGAAGTTACATCACAAAACTACACAAGAAGAGACTCTTTGCAAGTGTGTGTTATAGAAGTGCGAGGTAAACGTCCTATGCTGTGGCCGCAGGGGGCTTTTTGCGCGAAAAAAAATCTTCTTCTTTTTCAACCTAACGATACTTTTTATCTATTTCTTCACATTGTGTAAGACGAAGAAGAAGAGTATGAACAACTCAAATTACACACACAAGAAGCTCTTCTTACGAGTCTTAACAACAAAATGACGACGATGTAGTACAAAATAAGGAGAGTACAACAAAAACATCTTAGGTATATAAAGAATCCTTATTCTTGTACGTATGTATATATAAATGTACACCTTGAAATCTAAAGCTAAAAATGCAACAACCAAAAGAAGAAGAGTGCATTATATCTATCTTCTTATACATACCCTACAAAGAATAAAGTTGGGAATAGGCTACCGATGGTTTTTACTTATGTAAGTATAGTTATTGTAAATTGTAAAGTATAATACTTACATAGAATTCAGAGCGATGGTAATACGAGTAATACCCATCAACCATCATAGCATTTTGAAATTCAGAGAACCGTAACGGATGAAGAAGAAGAACGAAAAAAGAATAAAAAGAGCGTCTGGTGGTTGTTTAGGTGTATATAATACCAACAACCTCTTCTCCTTTCCCTATCGAACTCACTTTTTTAACCAACCATTTGAAATTCAACCAAATCAAGACTACTCTTCTTCTCTCAGAGTCCATCATCTCTTTTTCTATATATATAAATCTACAAAAGTTCTTCACCTGTTAGAATATCCAGTCCTATTTACTTGAAACTTTTTTCTTTCAGAAGCCTTCAAGCTTCCCAACTTTTCTTTCTATATCTTTTACTACAACAACTGAACTGTCGGTTAGAGTCGACCAGAGGGTCACGGCGGTGTCAACATACGACGGTGTCAACATAGCAAAATACGCCTAACTCTGCTATGCTCCTCCCTTAAATTTTTACACGGTGTCAACATATCGACTAGCCGAAACAGCCATCGCCGGTTGATTTCACTCAACAGTGTCAACATATGTCAATAAAATACGGTGTCAACATAGGACAACGGTGTCAACATATACCAACAAAATACGGTGTCAACATACGACAACGGTGTCAACATATACCAGCAAAATACTGTGTCAACATATGTCAATAGATTTTCTCAGGAATGACTACGGTAGGAATAGGTTAGACATTCATCTAGGATTTGATCAGAAA
>VCNE01008630.1:0-31354 GCA_009869805.1 Oncopodura yosiiana
AGTTTTTTATTGTCCATGCCACTATGGCTTAAATGCCATGGCATCAAATGGCATAATTAAAATTTCCGATGGCAAAATTAAATTGGCATTAAATGGCAAAATTAAAAAAAATCAAGATCTCATGAAGCCACGAAGATCTGTAAAGTGCGACACTAAACCACACCAAGAAGAGAGCGCAAAACTGCACTAAAAGTTCAACATCTGTTTCCAAAACATTTTTCTGCCTGAAAAACTAATTAACAATGAACTACTACCACGAGTTTGCCATTTCAGGTAATTACTTATAAACATTTGTAAAGCTTAAAATGGTATATTAAATTTATTCCCTTTTTATACTTGTAGGATGAATTATTAAAAGCTGTAGCTGCTACCTCAGCAGAAGAAAGATTTGGATTTTTGAAAAGATTCTTCAATAGTGTTCCAGATGAAGAAGTAAATGCTGTTCTACACCTTACTTATATGTAATGCAAAGAAGAAAACAAGAAAAAAATGCTAAACAGTTGTACCAGCGTCGTTAATTGTACCAGTGTCAACTTTAGCAGAAGTACAGTATTTCTATTTTACATTTTTAAAAGGTGCTATTTTGTTAAATAATTATAAATTTATGCACAAGCGTTATAGATAATAGACACTTTAGTGTATATATATTTATTTATACTACATATTTACAACATCATCAATATTTTATATTTATAGTAGTACATTGTGAAATAAAGAAATAATTGAATACAATTAATGTGTACCAGCGTCTATTTGCACCAGAGTCACATTCTCCAAATTAAGTTATTACATGAAGGACGAAGACCATTAATGATTTTTTTGTATACACTTTGTACTAAATCAAAAGCCCGTTGTTGGAGTAAATTAATTTTCCTAATCTCATATGTTGTTCTTGCTCAGCTTTTGTCATGCAGTCAATATAAATTTAATCTTGGTTGAACTCTCAAGCAAGATGACATTTGTGAAGAAGACGGCAAGTTATACTGCCCTGGTACTTCACCACTGGTTGCACAAGTACTGTTAATTATATGAAGTTATTTTTCTCAATTTTTGATTCTTGATTACGAAACTCAACTTTAATTACCAGTATTTTAAATTGAAATCCAAAGAAAAAATTTATCTGAAAACGGTGTGCTAATAAAATTATTGCGCTGGTTTTGCCAAGCACCATCTGTATTTCTCTAAATAAATCATTTAGTGCCAATTTAATCCATTTTATACCTATTTTGCCATTTTAATCCATTAAATTCCAATTATGCCATTTTTGCCAGCCAGTAGCAATTTATACCGGCATTAATGAAACTCTGGTTCAAGAGTCATAATAGTTATATAGAGAGAGATAACATAAAGTTGTAGAGAAAGAAGAAAAGTAAATTGGAAAAAAATCAACGCACAAATGAACAACTGTCGGTAGCAAAGTCGTCCAGTCCAGTCCAGTCTACTAAAATCCAGAAGGACCATTAGTTAGTCAAATAATACCACTACCTACCCAATTCTCTTGTTAACTACTTAAAAACTGGTTCAAGAAGAAGTGTTATTTGTCGTAAGCAATTTATATAAGAAAGTGGAGTCAAGTTAGTTTTTAGAGATTTTAGACGTTAATTTTCCTCACTGTATATAAAGTTTAGTCAAGAGAGAAGAGAGAAGGTCAATGTTACATCATCAAGTTGAAAGATTGCATAAATTATATACCAATAATATAACTATGAGATAATACTTAAACATGTTGCTCTTGAACTTGAGAGTAATCCAGCCAAGGTAAAAAGCTTTATACGTCAAGAACAACGTCAAGATGTTTCTAATCGACAAAATATAAGATAATCATCATCATCATCATCACCTTTTATTAAATTATAAATTGACTACTATATAAAATCATTTTTGCTAGTTTAGGAAGGAAGTACAGCTGTCAAAATGTGATGTTTTTCGTCAACTCATTTTGTACATAAAATAAAACATAAAAAAAATCTACTGAAGACATCAACATAAAATGTACAATACATTCATTTCATTTTATATAGGATATATCAGCAGCGGTGAAAAGAAATTAGAAAAAAATAACAAGGTTAGGAGTGAGTATCAGTCTGTTATTTTATTGCAAAAAAAATCCTTGTTGTTGGTTTATACTAGAGTATAAACCAGTACATATTGAAACTGGAGGAATCTTGCTTAAAAGACTTTTGGAATCCTCTTCATTTAGTCATTGAAGCCGAAAGGAAAAAATAGCCAACTGATACATTTTCAAATTTCAATGTTACGCTGACCGTCTGCTGGCCTTTTCATCAGAATCGCTTTATATACACCTTCAGTTCCTACTACCATCATCATCTTTTTCTTCATTGCATGATCATCATGCATCTTCTTCTCTTGTCCTTATATATTACCCTAGATCCATTCTGGCAATATGAAACGTTGGCCGATTGGACTTCTCTTGATGCTCACAAAAAAGGCTTTTGAAAACTTTTTTCTTAAAACAATGGGTCTCAGTTTAGTTTGAAATGAGGTCATATATTTCTATCTCTTTCTCTTTAATGACATAGGTAGTAAAGTAGAGAAAATAATGAAATGCAATTGACAGCCGCTTCAAAAGTTATATACTCGTATGATATAAGTAGTAGTTCCAATTCAACTTCATCAACCAACAGTTTGTAAAAAATGAAAAAGAACTCGGACAAGATATAAAAGAGTTTTCGATAAAAAAAGAGTAGAATATGAAACTCGGTGCTAAATTGTCAAGAACACGATTGGGCACGTGCTCATATAGCTTTCTCGGGACTCTGTAATTGTATTTCATTTAATTTTATATATTACATCTAGTCTATATTTTTTTAGTGTGACAAGACAAAAGCCTAACCGGAAACCTACAGATGGTTACAATACAAATACAAGGCCAAGGTTACAACTTTTTTACTATACATTTTATAATACTTGGCTTATTCTTATTATTACGTGTAACCTGTACATTTATATATATATATATATATATATATATAAACTGTGTGTGGGTAACCTTGCTAGAGCTTAAAAGTGATTGAACTACTAGCATTGTAACATACAAAAATTAAATATTGCATGATATTAAAAAACTATACGCCTCTCTCACATCATCTAAATTTTTCACATAAGGCTGTTATGTATTTGCTTACTACAATTTCATTTCACGAAATTCAATTTATACAATTAAAGTTTCTTATACAGGATAATATTTTAAATATAGTTAAAGTCTCTACAAGAAAAGTATTTCAGTCAAGTCTCAGTTTGCCTCATAAAAGTTGTTGTTGCATTGCATCATTAGTAGATTTTTTTGTCTTATTCCTGTAATAAGCAACTACATAATAATAAATTGTTTTATTTAGTGCTCCTTTTACATTATTTTTTTCATACTACTAACAAAGAAATTTCTTAAGAGACAATTTTTTTTCTCCAAAATTTTTACTCAAATGTTATCAAGTGACTATTTATTACTCTCAAGTTGCATAGCGACATATGGAGATCAGAGAAGACAGCAAGAGAAGAACATTTGATTTTTTTCCATGACTCTCTCTCTGTCTTAAAAACTAAAAAAACTGTTGGTTGGTTTAGTTATCCTTGTAGATGAGGGTCACTCTCACATTTTGCCTATATATACAAAGTGTATAGTCTAGACTATACACTTTATGGACGTGTGCCGGCTGCCAAGGGCATTTGTATTTTATGTATATAAAAAGAAGGCCAGTTGGTACAATTCTCAAGTTCAAGTCCATGCATAATTTGACTCCAATTTCAATGCTACTGTCAAGTGAGTACTCTCCACAAATACTTGTATTATAAAAACACAACTCTTTTCAATTTAGAAGGACTTTTTTTTCTCTCTATTAATGCGTACACTTCTTACGTAATAATGCTCCAGAGTCTCTGACTTTACATACATATATATGCCGCATCATTTCCGTCTTTTAAGAGAAAGGGGTGACTTGTGTAGATGGGCACTTAACTATGTAAGGGTAATTAAGTCGAGATTTTTTCCATTTTTTGCTCTTCAACATCTTCTGACCATCTTGCTTTCTTTTCTCTAGATCCACTTACTTAACTAGTTCATGTTCATGGCCTGTTGTTTGTTGCTCTGCTATACAGGTGAGCCAGATATATAATAAGTGCACAATTACATAAACCTTAGAGGAGCAAAAGGACATAGATATTTATGCATATAAGAATAATAAGAGATAGAGAGAAAAGATGATGCTGATATCGTGTGTATGTTGATGAGGGTTTTTGAGGAAGAAAGATAGATGAGAAAAAAACTGTAGAGGTTTGACAAGCTTTTGTAAAAATACATCTGCCTTTTTCATTCTTCATCATCATCATCATCATCTTAAGGGTTAGTTTTTAGTACATATAGATGTGATAAATAATAACCATGATTTGACTGTTTGTTGTTGTTGTAGCCTGGAATATGTAAAAAACTACTGGTTGCTTTTCTCTTTGAACCCTTTGAGCACTAAAGTTTTCTTCATATTCAAATTTAATTCAAATGACTTTGAGATATATACAACAATCAGAGGGTGGTCTATCTAACAAAGTGTGACTTAATTATCTACACATTTATCGACTGACACACATTTTCAATGAGAAGTTTTGTAACTTTAGGTCATAAATGAAATAATGACGAGAGTCATCATAAAAGTAGACAACATTATCATCATCCTCAGAATATTGAGATTTTCTCAGTACTTTTGTATATATGTCCTATTGTAATATTAAGTCCGAAAATTTTAACCGTTATGTATTCAGAACGCAGAAAAAAGTACATAAAGTGAACTAGTGAAGAAGAAGAAGTAACCATAAACTGTTGCATAAACAAGTGATTATGTATTACATACTAAGAACTTCTTAGTAAGAAGCTCTTACCTCCAAATAAGTAGAGATATGTAATTCAGTTCTTGAAAAGTAAATTAGGACTGTCTTTCATTTCTCTACACTTGTGTCACAATTTGCATGAAGCACAGTGTACTATAAATGTAAATAATCTTATTTTTTCATATGAGTTCTGGATTAAAGCAGTTTAAAGTATATTCAGTGTATACTGAGTGAGAATCTCATCAAATGAACTACTTACTGTAAGGCTGATTGTGCAAATAAATAAAATATTAAACATCAATATAATTCTATGAACTGTCCTTGAAAAATTTTGTAGGTCATTGATCAGGGAGTTTTGTGCAACTGGAAATTAGTTTCATTTTTTTTGCTAGACGTTTACCTTGCCATCATCATCATCATGACGTTGCTGTTATTAGTAGTTGTAGTCCTCGCTTTTTTGACTAGTAAATTTTTAATGTATTGCATGCACGGATAATAAATTGGCTGTTGTGTTGTGTAGTTGCGGTGGCATGTTCCTTTTTTAAGGATACTTAACTAATCCTAGGTTAAACCTTTTTGCTACAAAATATGACTCTAATATACGTATTACATTAGCATGCTGGAGAAAACACAAGGTGTGTGCTGTTTTTTGCTTCTTCTTAAAAGTCTGAAGCCCCATTTGTTTTAATAATTTGCAGGGTTGTAGTGTGCGTTTTTTTGCTAAGAGAAATTTGACATAGTGAATTGCAACAATCTGTCGACTTTTTCTCAACACCTGGAGTCTCTTCTGGCTGGAGTGACTTTGACTTGCTAAATTAACCACATGCTTTCAAACCTTTGCCAAAACTTTTGAGCCTTAGGAAACCTTAGAAAGCTACATAGGTTTAAAACAGAAAGATGAATAGATTCATAGTATCAAAACGATCGCTGGAAAAATTGGTACTATAAGACGGTTTGAGTATGGCACGTCATCATCAACTCAGTTTCCAGATGTTTCCTTGGAACATAAAAGCTGCTTAAAGTTATGCAAAGGAGTCCTGACGAAAATGAACTAGCTCAGCAGTAGCTAGCTAGTTCTGTTTACCCTGAGATGATGATGATAGTAAATGCGTGTCGGTTTTAGTTGAGAAGCCAACTCTGTTACATTAGTTTAAGGACTCTCAAATGAAGGGGACAGGTGTTAGTCGTCGGGCAACATAACAGGTTAAAAGTCGACCTTGGCATTGGTTAGAGAGATATATATATACTTTATGTATCTTTTAGTAGTTTTTTTGATACAGATGATAAATCCAACAGCAGCAGCAGCAAAGGAGCAACTGAACATTCTCATCTCAACTCTTTTTTTCTCTTTTGAACTTGGTAAAAGAACTAAAATTATCTTAACCACTATAGCTCACACACATGCCACCACTCCACTCTCTGTTATGGTTGTTTGTGTCTATAATAATATAATGATAATGTAATAATAATATAGCTCGATTAAAATCTGACTCTTGCATACTGATGAGGAAGAAAAAGGGTCTCATCTTTTTTTCTCTATAGATATATACTAATAAAAAAAAAAAAAAAGAAGAAAACCAGAAGTGAACATGAACTTGAACCTAAAAAGACCCTGTCTACCTGATGTTTGAACTTCAACCTCAAGGGCCTCCAGTTTTCTTACATAATCTGTCCTATCTCTTTTCTATTCTTTATATCATATACATATATATATATATATATATATATATATATATTCTTCTGCTGCTACATCTTCAACTTATTGGACCACATGTCGTATCTCTAAAAGAAGCTCTCTGACATCTGTATTCAAATGAAATCTCAAAGTCTTCCGTGAACCCTTCCTTTCTAATATATATTCTTATATTATGTCTTATATGATACACACGTTTTATCATCATATACTAAAACGTCTTCCTAACAATTTTCTTTATACATTCACTATTTTCTTTCCAAAATAATTTCCAAGATTACTAAAAAGGATATCTCAAAAGTTCCTCATAGAATTTAGTTTTATATAAAGGTTGATCTGAGAATTTTTATTTTTCTGTAGAGCACGTTTTCTACATAACCAGGTGTGAAACTCAAACTGAAAAAAATATCATGATAAGAAGGGTTCCCTTGTAGTAAGTCATTTTTTTTATTGAAGAGAGAAGAAGAACCTTTGGCTTGTCCTATGTAAAGTGGTCCTATTTCATAGTTCTTCTGTTTCTCAATTCAACTTTTTATTAACTCACTTTTCCATCAAGACTACTTGACAAGATAAACTTGTCACCATCCATTATATATATATAATACAGTTGTAATAAATGTAATGAATGATGGTATAATTTTGAAGAGATGAAAGTTGTATGAAAATTATATATGTAAAAATAATTTAAAATGATTCATGAATAATGAGTGAGAACAATATTATATATTTTATTTTTGATTTTATTTATTGTTTCGCACAGGAGAACTGATTCATTTACTTTATATATACAACAACACAACAACAACAAAAAAAACATTATACGTATTGGTATGTAATGTCTGCAGATGTAAAGGTGATGGTGATTATCTTGTTAATTAGCAATAATAAAATATCAATAACAATAATAAACAAAAAAGGAGAGCAGAGAGAGATAAAGACAATAACAGAGTATAGGAAATGAATTACCATATTAATTAATATATTTCATTTTTTCGATTTTTCCTGTCATCAACAATACAACAATCTTTTACATTTTTTATAGTTTCTGTTTTTATATAGTAGATATATATATATTTATATTTATATTTTAAGTAACTGGATTAAATTGCTTTGATTCTGATTGATGATATTTTCCTCTCTTCTCAACAATTCATTTTACAATTTACCAACATTATATAACTGATTATTCCCAATAATGCACAAAATTGTAAGGTGAATCACATGGTTGAGATTTGTGTTTATTTTTCTATATTTATATTATCATATATTGTAGCAGATGTTCATAATTGTTAAATGTTGTTTAAAATTATGAATTATATTCTAATTCTTATATAATGTTTTAGATATTTTATTATATTATATACCTAAGTCTAATAATAATACCTAGCTTACTAAATTACTATACTTACTTATATAATATTTTCTAACTAGTATCGTACTCCAAAATACTCTCTCTGTTCATTTACATACTTGATTATCTTCTAATAGTTTTCTCACGTAATGCACTGTACACCCCAAAAAAAATGAAGGATTGTGAAAAAAATCCTCATTAAATATATATAAATGTGGAAGACTTTATTTTTCGCTTAGAGTTACTTATCATTGTAATATTTTACTATACTATATAATGTACTAAATGTAGTAGGAATGTTACCAGTTTTTTCATCATCTTCTACTGATTGAGAGTTCTCTTACCCCTTTACATTTTATATACTAGACATACTTTGAAAGTTTGAAAATTTACTGTGTGTATGAAAAGTTCTACATGGTAATAATAACATTGATATCAATTAATATTATACTCTGCAATATATTATTTATGATGTTGGGAGAGAAAGAGAGAGAGAGAGAAATATGTCAATTTACATTCTTTTTTTGTCATTTTTTCAAACTGTTCCTTTACTAGAAAAATTCAAAACTTAGGTGGGCTTTGTGGTCAATGTTGATTGTCTCTATTTGGAAAAATCACTGTTTAAAAATGAAAAAAAAAATAAACAAAATTGTCAGATATATAACGAGGCCGAGAGTTAATAGAACTTTTCATACACACTGAATATAATAATTAATAATCTAAGACTACAAAAATTACGACTATAAAAACTAACAAGCTGTATGTAAAATGTAGTATACGTATCGTTTCATGTACTCCACTCAAATATAACATATATAATAATCTCTCTCTCTCTCACTAGTACTCATCATCATTACTAATACTTATTCATAATATTTTACTAAAGTTTTTAGAAAAATTACTACCTCAACTTTATGAGAAAACAATGTTTTTTTCAGCCCGAAAATATTGTGTTTTTAATAAAACCCCTACATTCCTCTGTGCTTTGGATGAATGCGAAAACATAATATATATGTAATAAGCTAAAAATTAATTTATATAGCTTTTCGAAAAACAAAAATTATTAAGTTGCACTAGAAATAAGTAGCACTGTATACTCCTAATTTATGTAATAATTATTTACAACTACTATAGCGTCAGTGTATTTTTTCTAGGGCGTGATTAGAAAAACATACAAATTGCTTAAAAGTTGTAAAAAAAATGAAATATGGAAAATTTGTTTCTATTTTCTCTATATAGTAACTAGCAGCAGCCTCTCTCACCTCACATCATCCTTTCTTATATCAAAATACAACAACACTATAGTATAAGCTATATATATAGTCAATCATAGCAGTCATACAAATTAATGTCATCATTGTATATAATATATATATATTTGTTTGTATTGTTTTATATATACTGTAATTTCAATGATTCGATTTTGGACATTCTGCGATTCATGACATCATTCGCAAAAAAAATCATACTACTACTACATATAATAAATGTAGTTAACAAAGTTGTTGAGAATATATATATATATATACTAATCTGCTTGTTATAATATATACGTGTTATTATTGGGTGAGTGGTATTATAAGTAATGGTAGTATTAAGTGGTAGATGTAATATTATTATTAATATATAGTATATAGTTATCATTATTGTTAGTAATAATCGCAGAATGTAAAATTTGTTTAAGATCGCACCTGAAGCAACATGTTAGCAAATGAAGAGTTGGTAAATTTAAAATGTCTTTTGTCATAGAACTTCAATAGAGCTGGACTGTAGGGATGATTTTCTTTGAGATGAATATAATGGACCTCAGGCTCTCCAGTTGTGTGACCGCACTCTTCACAAACATAGACTTTTGTTCTTCGCTCTATACAGAAAAAAGTACAAATAAAAAACATTAAATTCGTTTTAAGAAGAGTTGACATTATTAACATTACAAATTCTTAGTTAAACAATCTTAGTAAATTAGAAAAAACTTACCTTTATAAGCGTACTGATGCTGCATACCATGTACTTTCAAACAATGTGACTCCAGACTGCATCTCTGAGTAAAAGACTTTTCGCACATGTTGCATTTGTACGGTCTGACACCTAATCAAATGATAAAATGTAAAATATATAAAATATTAATTGTTTGGAATGAAACCAATCGTTTGTTGTTTGTTGCCATATAAAGATAAGATGTATAGTACTATTATGCCATTGTCATACATAAAGATATAAGTTATATACAAAAAAAATACTCATTTCTTAAATTAGATGCCGGTGAAGGTATTTCATCTTGTTTTCGTAATATGTCTTTTAGATCTGTAGGTATGCATGCAACATGTGCATTAAGAAGAATGCCGCAACTGTTCTGTTTTACTCTACCTACAAACCCTATTGATAGATTTTCTTTTATCTATTCAAATTGACCGACTGTAATTACGGTGTTTCAGTTTATCTCCATATTATCATCATCGTCTTTCTCTTCTCTAGTAGTATTACTACAATGCAAGTTCTAAAAATCTTTTTTCTTCTTATGTTTATCCCAAAGGCTAATTTGTTTTACAATTCCTTTTTGTTTCTGTTATGAGTTACTATACTACTACGTATATATATATATATATAGATAGGGATATATGTATATATTCTAAATATGTAATAATCTTCCAATCACTAAGTAGCACACATTATTATACATATAAAGCAAAAATATATATAATGAGCTAGTTTACCTGTATGTGTTCTAGTGTGTCGTTTTAAATCAAAGGTATCATTGAATCCCTTTCCACAAAAGGTACAAAGGTATCTCTTCACATCCGAATGACATTTGAGATGACGGTTGAGTAGTCGCTGAAGATTGAAAGCCTTGCCACAAATTCGACAAGCTAATTTACCAGTACTTGTAGCTCCAGAGGTGGAACGAGAGCTGTCTGTGCAGTCAGAAGAATTATCACTGTGATGACTGCTACTCTTTTCAGCTGTGTCAATTTGACTACTTGGACGTTCTGGTGAATGTGAGGTTGATGCAAGAGGATTTTTAATGCCATGTCCTCCATTGACAAATTCCACTGGAGCATCATTTGGTATTCCCAACTATAGAAAAAATACATCAAAAACAAATTTAGTATACTTTCACATAGTACAAGAATGTATATATAAATAAATGTAAGCAAATATATGTATGTATTTAAATAACACACAACATATATATAAAAGTGAAATAAATTATTTATCCTTTCTTTTTTAAAAAAATATAAGAAGAAATAATTTATATATGTATCAAGTTAAATTTTCAATGTAAGCAATTAAAATGTACAAAACAAAAAAAACGTCGTTGGGCAAATTGTTTGTGTGGATGCAATTATATATAAAGCATTGAGGTATTTTGTATAAGGTATTAAGCAGAGGGTATTGTAAAAGGTAAAATAAAGGTGCTGTTTTCAGTTGTAGATCTGGGATGTAGTAGTAAACAACACAGTGTACTAATAGGTAGTAGTAGAGTAGAATAGTAGAAGAAGCATCAGGTGCTAACCCTTTGCTGGAGGACTGAGACGCGCACTTGAAGAGATGGTATGCCAGAAATATCTGCACTGACAGACGATCCAGTAGAGTCTCTTCTACTTGGAGCATGATTTGAGTTACTGTTACTTGAGCTAGGACTATACGTCATAGATCGTCGAGTAGTCGAAGATGGACCAAGAAAAGAATCTGGTGGAAAAGCATTATTATTAGGAGTATGAGGAGCAGAAGAAGCAGGAGGAGAGTGACAGGATCTTAATTGTGGAGGTGGTGAGGATAATGAAGAGCTTTGCGCTGCTGGAGATGACGAGGATGTTGATGGTGGAGAAGGAAGCCCAACAATGGAATTTACCATTGGTTGTGAAGGACAGTGGCCCATCAGAGATGAATTTGATGATGATACGACAGAGCTTCCTAGCATTGACGTATTTAGATTTAACTGGGTGTCCAATGCAGCATTGAATTCATCAGTAAAATTGAATCCTCCAAAGTTGAAAAAGTCATTCGTTGTTTGTTGCACATATGCTTGTCGACCTGAAAATCATTATTCATTTATATTGTTGGTTTACTAATTCTTTTCAAAGTTTCTTATTACTACATAATAATAACTTAAAAAAATATTCTTACCTTGAATACTGGAATCCACAAGATTAGTACTACCATTATTATTATTATTATTGTTGTTGTTGTTATTATTATTATTATTCCTTTGAATATATGCTTGAGATGTTGTATTTAAATTTTTCGTATCATGAGAGCGGCTAACGAGACAATGTTCCGGATTTGGTGCAATTGAAGGTTCCACTGGTGTAAGTGGAGCGAGTAATGGCGGTGGCTCTGGTTGTGGTGGATCAATGTCATGGGCCGGTGGTTCATCACGATACAATTCAGCCAATTCCAAAAGAGATTCAGGACTTGGTAACGGTAATAATAACGGATCATTTCCCAAATGTCCCCCTCCTGGCCCACCAACACAAACATCTAATAATGCTTCAGTCTGACGTGGATCATATCTACTAAGAAATCCGCCACCTAAACCTCCTCCTGATCCATTACTTGAGCCACCAAAATGACCACCTAGTCCTAGGCTATGTACTGGAGGAAGTGGATCAGATGCTAAACGATAACTTCCACTTCCACCACCACCACCCATACTATCAGCTACATTGTTTCCATTATGACATGCTGGTGGCTCATTATTTGTATTATTTCCAAGGCCTCCTGGTGGCATTCCACCTTCAACACCAGAATTCTTAGCACTTTGTCCAGAGACTCCACTTCCAATTCTTCCACCTCTTGGTGGTCCATTGCCTTCATAATCCTCTGGTTGAGAACTCGTACTCCTATTATTATTATTATTTATATATAACATTTATCATTTTCATCATACATACATATAACAACTCTATATAAAGTCATACAGCCAATATATTTTACTACTATTAAATATATTAAATATAAATACTACTAACCTATCATTTCCTTGACTGAAATCTAATGGAGCATCCTGTTCTGGTGGAAATGGAAGAGCAGGTATAGGAGATTTTGGTGCAGGAGCTCTACAAATTACAGATGGACGTAGAGGTGCTAGTAATTCCGATTTTTCACTTCCTCGTTTTCCATCAGGACCTGTTATTTTTTCAAAACAAATAAAAGAATGTTAGTTACATGTGAAATGTTTTTAATCACCTCCAATTAAAAGCAATAAACCAAAAAACACAGAGATTACTTTAAAATATGGCTTTCAAAAAGCAATAAAGCAAATACATGTACTGTACATTTGCAACCAGAAGAAAAAAAAATATGTAGTAAAAGCATAAAGTTGTTTTAAAAGGTACACGCATTGATTATAGTAAGGATTTGCTTCATTGGAACATTTTAAGGTAACATATAACAATAAGGGACTACTTATATACGACCTACATTACATAATTGTTCAAAGGGTTATATGATTGTACAAAAAACCTACACTTGACTATTACTACTACTAATATGATATATGAACTTGACTTAAAAACTAAAATGTACCAAAAACTGTACTGTTCGTATACAACAACAATACTATAGCCAAACTTATGTATAGTTTCTAAAGGATGATGATATATATACCTATGATATTTGTGCTGAATCACCAACTGTAATTTTCTAACCTATTGTGTACTCTCGTTTACTACACAGAGTGATGATGTGATGAATTGGTCATGCTATATTATAACACGAAAGGGTTTTTTTTCTTTAGTATGTGTTGACTATCATGAGAATGATGAAAAGAAAGAGATATATAGAGAGAGAAACAGTGGTATAGAAAGAGAAAGAAAAAAAATAAAAATCTTAAATTGCATAGTATAGGGCAGGGACAGGGATGATGATGATAATGATTTTTGCTTTTGCTATCTTCTACATGCTATTATTCCGCTAGAAGCGCATTAACTACTACCTTCTTCTTCTTCTTTCGTAATATCAAAACCAGCCAACAACTTCTTCAAGCAGAAATTTTCACAATAGCTATACAACAGAAGATAAGTTTAAAAGGAGTTTTTGCATATACACTGTGGTTATACGTAATAGCTATATAGTATATATATATGTAGTAATACTAGTGGTGGTTCGAATGATGATGATGATGATGGTAGTAGTGGTGGTGGTTTTCGTTGCAAAGAAAAGCAATAGCAAAATGGATGGAGACCATTTTGATTCCAGTTCGTTCACCCTTTCAGAACCAAGTGCAGGTAAAAGACGATGAGGAATAACTCGAGGCGTTTTGCTCATTTAGTCTACACATATAATACATAACCCATATGCTGTTTCTGCACCACCACCACCACCACAGAAATTCTACCTCTAACTCTTCTAATACTAAGTATGAGATTCCATTCCATTCTAACAACCAATACTGGGCTTATACTTAGTATTATTATCCTGGCATAGACAAGAAATCCGAGTGAGTGTGAGTGGTAGACCAACAACAACTTCTTCTATATACCACAACACACTACATAATAATCAGGATTATAAAACTAACTAGGATAGTGCATATTATACAAAATTGTATATCTCAACATTTTTTTCTCATCATTCTTCTTTTCTCTCATACAACAACCACTCTCATTCTTCCTTCAAGTCCGCAATATAAACCTCTAGGTTTTCTCACTGTAGTATATAGACTGTCCAATGTTGTTTTTTCCAGAAGGAGTATTATAATATATACTTTTTTTTATTCTTTCTAAGTAGTTACTAGTATGTAAGTTAATGTAAGAGAGTGAATTGAAATTGACTCTGCTATAAACCCTACTAGCTAAACTAACTAAAAAGTCATTTCACATGTGAAACGGGATTTCATTTCCTTTCATTGAACTTGAGGCAAAAACAAACCTGTTGCTTCATTTTCTCCCATGTATTCACTCTACATATCATTATTATATATACAAGTTTTTACATACTCAACATGCAACAACAACAACATACTTATATAGAGCTAACAAATATGCTGTTGATTGAAAGGAAGAATCAACATCATCAGCATCATCATCATTTAGTGACACCTTATATATATAAATATATAAAGCTTCTTTCTTGTGCAAATCTGGTGTTAACAACTTATGTATGACAAAACAAGAATATAGCAACATACAAATCAAGTACATATATTTTTGTCGTTTCAGTAGTTTTTAGAAGTTAGAATAAATGTATTTATTATTACAAATATTTTATTACTATGCAGTGATAATATAAGAGATTCCAGTCTTCTTTCGTTGCGGTCAATCAAAACTAGGTACTCTTCCATACACCTAAAATTTATATACTTCATAAAGAGCCAAGAGCTTAGTTAACTAATACATAAATATTCACTGGGCTTCTCATTTCTTATTCCATCTGGATACTTGTTCCGCTCATATAATACCTCATTGCATATATAGTGTATATTTCACCTTCTCTCTATATACTTTATTCACTATATGGTGAAAAGAGAACAGTTGTTCTTGCATTCTGAATTTTGTGCATGATATGATGCAAATGCTTCTTTTCCAGTTAGACGGCATATATATTCTATATCTATATCTATATCCAACAAAACAACTACCAAAAACTAACAGAAGAATATTATATATCCTTCCTATCCTTCAACTTTTTGTAGAAGTTAGTTGGTTTTATATGTACATACAAACAACCAGAGTTCCAGATTCCATAATATTATGAATTCATTCATGAACTAATAAAAAATTTATGTCAATAGACTCTATGTGTATTAAATGCGTATAATATTTTTGTTGAATCGCATACAAAATATATTTTTCTACTTGCATTATTGGTAAAAATTTTCTCAGATTTTAACAATAATAACAAACATCGCATGTGTATAAAAAAGAATAAAAAAAACAATTGACTAAAGAAAATATTAGGTAAATAAGTAAAGATGTTGAAACGTGTGAATTCTGTATTCCGTATTCTGTCCGTGGCGTTGTAAAAAAATGTCATGACAACAAAATTTTTTGACTTTGGAAAATTCGGGAAAAATGTTTCAGAAATCAGAAGTTCTAGGACTTTACGTCTTTACTAGCCCGTTCGTTACGAACGGGTGCAGACGGCTAGTTTTCAGTAAAGATCTTGTTATATAATAAAGTGTACCACTACTATAGTAAAAATTGCATAATATCTAATATATAGCTGTATTTAATTCTCTTTCAACTCTTCTTCATTTCTCTCTCTTGTTGTGTGTTCACTTCACACAGACACAAAATATCACTTTCAAATTACCGTTGTTCACACAGGTCGTTTGACTACTCTGCTTGCAAATCCTGCTCTAGTGTACACTCTCATTTTAATCTAAAAGATCATCACCAACATATATATTCCTGATCATGTTGGTTGAGTTGGCTACATAAAAAAAACATACGCAAACAAGAGGAATAATCTAGAAAGAAAAAATTCTTTTCTTCTGAATTGTCATTCACGAAAGTGATATTCTGATATACATTGTTAGTAAAAGGAAATGCGAATAAAAATGAGACAAAAAGAGATACTAATACTTATTCATCCAATTTTTCATACATCATTTTCTTCTAATGAATAACTTTACGTATATTTTTTCTAAGAAAGAATCTTCTGGTAGAAATTTACGATTTGTCTATATTTTTTTGCCAATGCAATAAATTCCATAAAACATTCCATGCAACTCAACAAACAGTGCTTATGCAGTTCAATATATATATGGATCATATGGCAGGTAGTGGTAGTTATATGTTGTCTCAGTTAGTTACCCGACTAACTAACTATATAATCATGAGAGATTATTGTATAGTCAACCAACCGCTAGCTCAAAGTTGCAAAAAGGGGTGAATGAACCTAGGATAAGGGGAAGAGCATTTGGAACTTGATGATGATGATGTGACGTTGGTTCTATTACACTATTGCCATTTATTTGCTTGCTGTTGTATTGCAAAAGTTGCATTTGAAACGCTATGTAACACACAAAATATAAAGTCTATATACATAAAACATTCTCTATATTCTATTGCATCCACAAAGTCTAGAATTATTCGCCAACACAACATTCATCCTCTCCAAGTAAAATGTTCCATGTAAAAAAAATGTACATAACATATCCTCATAATAAACTCTTTTGCTTTGGTATTTCATTTCTCACTACATAGTCTCTGCCTTGACTTTTAAAACGAAAGGAAGGAACAAGAGTGCGAAAAATCCCTGTAGGAAACTCCTGTTGTTGCTCCGCTTCAACAAATCAAATGAAAGGCTTTTTACATTCTAAAATCCTGCTTTAACAACCACCTCCACCACTTACTCATTCTCTGCTATCCATCATATAAGAAGATAATGAAGCCAGAAAGCCAACCTGTTGAATATATATATATGGCATGGCACAGTATTGTGTAATGTTATGTTGTGCAAGTTCTTATGTATGTTATGCATACGGAATGATGAGAAAGATCTTGACAGAGAACTTGAGAGAGAAGAAGCCAGTTTTCTAAGCGGCCTACACACACATAACTATACAACTACAAAAATATGTGTGTGAGAAAGCAATGGTGGCATTTCAGAGTTTTTTAATGCAATACAACGGAGCTCTCCGCTACCCTTACAACCCTAGATTGCAAGAAGAAAAACAAAAGCTTTAAAAAACCAGCTTTTGTTATAGCTTATTTACCCTTTCCTTGCCATTATTTTTTTTCTCACTTATACACTGGTCTCTGGCTCTTTTTCCATTATTTACGTCTTACGTATATATACAACAAAAGTTGCTTTTAAAAATACTGTACTGTACATATTATGCATTCTACAATGACGACTAGAACAAATCAACATTGGAGTAGAATACTTAGACTAAACATAATTTTGGAGTCACCTTATACTACTACATTGGGTCTAAAAATGCGCAACTAATTATGTGGCATATATTCAAAGGAAAATACCTTGTGCTTGTTTTGTTAATATATACACAAAAATTCAACAACTTGTCTAAAGATCTATAGTCTACAAAAATATACAACAAAACTGAATTTTTTTCTGTAGATGCATATACATATATAATAATACTATATGATAACAATAATTTCATCATCCCATGCCAAATTTAAATATATATTTCTTAAATCGCTTTCTCATCCTCTTTTCTATATATATATATATATATATTGATTTTAGCAACAAATATGCATTGACGAATATTATCTGATCAAGATTCTCTTAGCTAGAATGTATAATTTACGATGCAAACAATACTATCAAATACCCTTGAAAACTATTGACATACAATGTCAAGGAACATTTCTCTGATATTTCTTTGGTATTTTATATTATCTACACATGATATGATGCACGTAGTACTATCACCTCAGCAAAATTCAAGTTAAATAATATATATATAGTTAACGACAGTTCAAATACTATAGTTATAAATTCCAAGAAAATTTGTGGACAATGATTAAATCTAATATATATATGTCGGTTGAAGAAGAACAGAAGAAAAAAACAAGAAAACAATATATATATATATAAGAGAGAATGATATATTGACACAATATCCTGAATTGCTAAATGAATTTTACTGTAAAAAAATAAGCACACAGTGCGTTCGTTAGTTATCTGTAAGCCTCAGCAATAACTCTAATGCATTAAATCTTCAGGTGAGACTATTTACATAATTTATACATTTTCCTCTTGTGCTACAAGTCATGAATGAATTCTAGATTTTAAAACTAGATATGTATCTCACTATTAGTTATATTCTTCACTAGTACTAACATCATCAGTAAGTAAAACAACAGTCACTATTTCCAAGCACTTTGACATGTCCTAAAACTTATTCAGATTTGTCCTCCTACTACATATATATTCCTTCTGTTTACAAAATGAGGTGAGCTTATAATAATAATAGTCTATGTCGGCGGCTACCCTATTAAAAAAGAAGAAAAAATCATCTCACTAGTTTAGATTTTTGTCTATCACAGCTAAGCCATATTTAAAAAAATTGCTACTTCCGGAAAAGTCTACATTAGACTCGCTTCATATTTAGATTTTTTTTTGTAAAGATTTTTGCCAAGAAGTGAATCGTAACAATTCTACTTTCTCAACACATCTAATATCATGTTTAAAAGTATATATATAGATGTAAACAAACATGCAATACCTAAATTAGTACTATATATATATATTATAAAACAATTGATATAACGAAACTTTAGAGTTTTAAGACTATAATAATAAGTAAAAGACGAGCAAGATCCATTTTCCTGTTCTTTCCTCTTTCCTTCTCTTATACTACGGAACGGATTATTGCACAATTTACTTCAGGTACTATTCTTCTTCTTCTCTGAGTGAGCCAACTTTTTTGCAAGTACAAGTTTGTTCACCTTCCTTCTTCTTCTTCTTTCCTTTCTGTTGGCTCAAGATTTTTGATGGGTGGCTGAGTACATGAGAGTGTTTCTCTTTGCTTCGCAGATTCCTGCAACTTATATAATATATATACACCTTCATATACTATTAGGTCAAGTCTTATGTATTTTAGCAGCCTCTGCTTTTGTAACTACAAACACAATAATATTCCTTCTCTTATCTCATATTTTTTTATTAATATGCCTGTTTTGATGATGTACATTATATACAACTTCCATATCTGTGTAAGTACCAAGTACTAAAAAGAAACACATTTCTTCCGAGTCGAAATCCATTTCGTTCTATTGGCTAAAATATATGTATTGTATATATGGATGACTGCAAGAAAGAACCGTTAGCTCACAAAAACTATTAATAAAGTTATGCGACGTCGACGACGACGACTGGGTTGCTTTTATGTTAAAGTACTCCCTCTTCTTCTTATAAGAATTCATACTTGACTTCATCTCATTGCATGCTGCTAAATTACATTGATGACTACAAAAAAAGAACTAACAACTATAGTAGTATTATTATTATAGTCCCTCCTAGCATAACAAATAAATGACAATTACTCTTAAATTCCACTAACTCTCAATGTATTATGTTTCTGTATATATACCACAAAACAGGAAAGAGTATTCAATTTTTCTCTCAAGATATAAAAAAAATTTTTCAACTACCTACCAGACATATATAATAATGACATGTGTTTTCAAATAGAAAAATGAGTAACTAAAAACGACGACAACCAAGAGGACGACATGATGGTAAAAGAAGACAGTACTATATAATAACCAAACCAACAAAATAATACAAAAGAGTTCAATGGCCAAGTCCAGTTGGTCACACTTTATAATAAGCATAATATAATAATAATAATAAGTATCTAGAGAGAGAGAAGCATATGTGTATATGCGTTTGTTGTGTACTACACTCATTTTCAACTACAATCCGACTTCATTTCTTCATTTCTATACTTACTTTTCTAAATTACTATATATTCCATGTAAACCATGCTTCTCAACTCTATACAATGTAAATATAATGACTATGCATTAGATACATAAATAATTTTTTTCTTCACATTTAAGAACTTCTTAGAGTATAAGAAAACGTAAACGAATGAATGAGAGTCGAAGTGGGTATTGTGAAAAACTTGAACAATGAACATTTTGACAACGTGGGTCCTGTGTGTACTTGGGTAGTAGTATAGACACAAGTAAAAGGATCCAACGGTGTTGTTCTCTCAAAATGACAGGTCTAAAAATAAGGAAGAAAGGGTTGACCTTTTTCTAATTTTGGGAAAGTTGTTCCTAGCTGTGGAAAATTTCTCTTGTATTGCACTATTAGATATATTGTGTACCCTTATCCATAATAAATTTTAAGTGCATGCTATATAATACCAACCAAGGGCCTTTCCTGTAGTTCTCTCTCTCTCTCTCTTCTCTACCTTTTTACTATTTATTCCACTCACAAAATCTGCCTATCCCACTAAGAAGCCAATAATATACCACCTGAGATTTATTATATGATGCACGCCTTTACTTTATGATAACTGAAAATAGAATGATCCAGCTATCTACTCATTTTTCTACCCCTATTGCGTGTGATGAGTTTCAATACAGGAAATGACAGAAATATATATCGATGTATGTGTTATATAGATTTTTTGGTGCTGTAAAATAAAACTTAACTTTCAACATCTTTTGTCATTCTAGCAGTAAATACTCTACTTGATTTTTACTCAAAGGGCAAGGTAAAGGTATACAACATAAAAAAAGAAAACAGAGCAACCTGAGACCAAAAAAAGTTTTTTCTCTCTTGATGACAACTACATAAAAGCTATAACAGAATATGTATATATAGTCAAACAAGTCAAATATGTCTCTTTATTTACAATATGTACTCAACAAAGTGAAGTGAAAGGAAGTTCAATTTACTAAAAGACCAATAACAAAACTAAAACTCCAGGCAGAACTGCATTGTTCTATATCAAACAATCGGAGGACTCTCTACTGTTAAAAGAATTTTCAAGTCGCAGTAGTATACCTATAATAAAATGTGAAGAAAAAAAGATGTATCGCAGCTATATTCTCTCTTTTCTACTATCCAAAGGTGACCAGACCACAGATACTAGATACATACCCTCCTCTTTGGAAAAAAATGTGGCAATTGCTATAATAAAGTGCAAACAATAGCAATAATCTTGTCGAAAGTCAAAGTTATCTTGACCAACTCTCATTCGTCTTTCTAAAAAGCTAAGCACAAGAAGACAAATTGGAAATGACAAAGATGAAGCGCTCATGTTGAACATAATGAAATTTGCCTATTCAATCTTAAATTTTTATCTCTAATGAGCAAACTTGCTCCATCCAGCAGCAAAAACAATACAGGAATGGAATAATACTAGCAGCAAACAACGCATACACATATCGTCGTTTACAACAGTACAAAAATATAAAATTTATAGTACTGTATTATTCATCACGACCAAGAGAGAGACTTGTAATAAAAAGTATATATATATTCATTTTTTTGCCCTATCCAAAAGAACACTAAACAACAGCCAAACAATCAAGAGCAACTGCTAAGCAGCAAACTTGAGAGAGCAATTTTTTACAATACACAATAATCTGTACATAATAAGATGTAGTAATGTAATGTCTACAACGTATCATCATATCATACATTGCTATATAATAATATAAAGAGTAAAGCCATTTTGAAGGTCAAGATTACATAGCTCTTTTTTGCTCCTTCTTTCATCAATGACATCATATTATTATTACCTGAGCAAAATCCAGTATAGAGAGAAAACCAGAACATAAAAACAACAGAGAATGTAGCATCTACATAACTGCTTGCTACATATACATACATATATACACACAAATTATATATACTGTACTTATACATATAGCACTGGACTGGATGCTAAAATATTAAAGTGGAATGTGTACTCCTGATGTACTATACAGCTATATTGCAGAGCTGGACAGCTAATAAGATAGCAATGCGAGTGAGCTGGACCATAACTTGGAATTGTTGTCATGATGTTATGTTTGGTAAATGAAAGAGAATTTCTTACATGGAAATGTAATACAAGCGCAACAAGTAAAACTTGATATTATGTCTCTATGTACGTATGGTGATTTTTAGCACACATTCAATACCGTGTTAAACTGTAATTTGATTGAATCTACCTTTTAATTCTTTTTCTAATCCTACGCAGTTTTCTTTCTTTAGGCAATCACAATTAAAGACGTAATACTTGAATTCGACTGCTAAAACAACAACACCTAGGTATATGTTTCTTTAAATTTCTTTATTTTTTTAAATATTGAAACAATTGCATAAGACTATATATAAATAAATAAAGGACAAAAATGTATATTTTCACATCAGAATTAATTTAATGTATATTTTTCCTATCTAATAATTCGTAATAAAGAAAAACTAAATTCAAAATAAAGTATGTACACATCATTCCAGCAGAAGAAAAAGCTACCTATAGCATATTTATTACAGAATCAAAACAACAAAAACAGTTGAGAAAGAATTATGTAACTGGATATTATTATTGCTACATAAGAAAGCCTGAAGCATAGTCTTAGTAAACTATATATTTTGTATCTTCTAATTTTTTTTTCACCCTCAAAGGTTTCTAAATTCCAGTTTTAAAACAAAATTTTGGAGAAATATACACATATCTCTATAAAGTAACAGCTCCTTCTACTAAGAAAGTATACACGAATGAATTGATTTCAAATAAAATGTCTTGAGGAAGTCTTCTTATTACTTGTATAATATAGCCCTTAGGATACTTGAGTGCAAGGAACAATAGATGCAACGAACATAGTAATAGTCCACTTGAGTAGAAGAAGACGATGATCAAGAAAACAGTAAAGGTAGAAGAAGAAAGACGAATGGAAGTGAAAAAAGGATAGGACAAGGTTTACAAAGATTTCACAACAACAAAAAAAAATAAAAAGAAACCAAGGGTTAGAAAAAGGACTCCTCATTCCTTCGTACACATATCAAAAAGAAAGGTAAAAAAAGAGACTGTTAGATAAAATTGAAGCCAGATGTTCAGATCCAGGAGTAAAAATTTAGTTTAATTGATAGAGATTTAGAATTTAGAACCCTTCTTCTTCTCTTTTCTTCTTCCAACGCAACAAGTTGTAGTCAAAGATGAGATATCAGGCTAACCTACAAACTTGCCATTGCCACCAGCGACGACGAAGAAGAAGAAGAGAAGATCTTGGTCCTCCTATAGATATATGCATATGAAATATAACAATACCGAGCATTATAATATATACTCTCTATCTCTCTCTAATGCCATTCTGATCAACATATTATGAAATAATGCTCTGCTGTTGGCTGACTAGATATAAAAAAATGAAGCTTGCTTGTTTGCTTGCATTTTCTATATATATACAGCTATATAAGGATTATGGTGTTATTATTACAGCATCACATCACATTATTACACAGTAAATATAATCACATACACCCATATATACATAAAAATATCTTCTTCTAGTAATACCTGGAGGAATCTCATTTATATTCTCTCTCCATATGTATGTATACTGCTATGCATATACATACATACAGGATGAATATATATTTATAAAATATAGAGATATACAATAGACTAGCGGTCGAACGGACAAAATGACCTTGGCCGCTACGTTTTTGGACAACGAAAAAACTCGTTTGCATAATTTTATAGCCTACCGATCCATGAGTACTTGCTCACTTATTACAAACTCACAGTACTCATTGCATATTACATATACATACATATATAATAACATGAAGCAGTGTACAATATCATAACATAGAGAAATAAACATAGAGGCAACTTTTTTTAGCCAGGATAAAACAGCTAGACATAACTACTACTAGTAGTGACTCAACTTCAATCATCAGACATTTTGGACTGCTAAAACGTTATATGTACTAAAAAGAAGTACTGTCTCACTCTCATTCTTAGTAAAACCGCACATCTAACTAACTAACTCATCAATGATATATATATATATATATATAAGTAGAATGCTGCTACATGTAGATGTAAGTAGTCAATGCTAGTACTATAATAATACTAATAATGCTACCTGCAGCACACACTGCACTGATGTAATATATAAGTAACTATATATCCAAGATTTCTTACAAGAATAGATCTGACTAACATACATCTATCTAATAGCTCCAGGGATTTTTTTATATATTTTCTTCCAATTCTTTTTTAAAACCAACTAATATAGAGCGGCTTCATTATCATTAGATTACAGCAGTAAGATATATATTACAAAATTTTTGAAGGTTCATGGATATAAAAATTTCTATTTTAAAAACCCACTGTTTCAATTTATTTAGACCGACCGACCTACCACCACCACCATCATGATCAGCTTTAAAAAAAATAAAGTTAGTGCTTTTAGTCGTGCTATACATCAACTTTAAATTTATGGTTGGCTTTTATTGAACCATATAATGGATGAATTTCGTGTTCATCTCTATCTTTCTCTCCTATAAATATTATTATGTGATGTCCATCAGATTTCTATAAACTGGATCGTATTAACTTTTTTTATACCTAACATTACACAGTTTGTATAGTAATACTATATAATAGTTTGAAATTGAGATTATATTATTCACAAAAAGGAAGCCACCTACAACACTTTTCCTCCTTCCAAGTTCAATGCCAAGGGTACAAGCTGAGGGTCATTTGATTCTATGCTTAATCAACCTATAAAATCAAATACCAGCTTCTCTCATTAGTATGGTGTAACAATTTTTAAGGCCAACAACTAACTAACTAACTACTCTAGTATCACCATCAATAATATTATATCATCAACCAGTAAAAACTCAACAACTCTTATCAATTTGGTTCACTTTTTTTGGGGAAATAAAAAAATCCACATCGCTTTTAACATTTTATAACATCATGCATGTATAACACAGCGTGCAAATTTTTGTGCCAGTGGTGTGGTAACCATTCATTATACACATCACCAGACAAAACTTAATTTTTTTGCACATTTATTTATCCTCTCACTTGAAACCAATCTGAATCTAGCTGCAAAACAATGTCTATATACCTAGCTATATAGCCACAATTTGAGTTGAAGGACAGTTAATTCTATTTTTTTTATAGTGGAACACATTGTTGTATAATTAGTTACTCACACTCTTGCATTCAATTCAATACAGTAATACTATCCATGATTATTACATCGTTGAAAAATAAATTGCCTAATAATGTAATTTAATTCATACCGAATCTGACCATTAGTTTAGTATGGAAATACCATTAAAACATGTATGATGAGCCAAAAAAGGAAATAGCATTCATGGAAAAATTGTAAAGGGAGTAAATATAATATGTATATAGTGGGTGAGGTCCAGACAAAGTAGAAAGAAAAGGTCCAGAGAGATAAAAGTCTCTCTCTCTCTCTTTTTCTATATACACACTTCTTATAACAATATAATATATTATGTACATATATGAAAAGAAAAGGTTCATCTTACATAATATATATAAAGGGAAGGGAAGAAGATGATGATGAAGAAGAAAAAGGACTTCATGTAGAAAGTGAAATGAATGTATTATATAGTTGTTGTTGTTGTAAAAGTTTCAGTAGTAGAACATAGTACTGTAAAGGAAGTACTGTTAAAAAATCGAAAGTCCCATTTGATTTCAGTTTCTCTCCGTTAAGTCCCATTTTTTGTGCCTCTCTTCTACTAACTAGTAGTTGAACGAGTAAAGTTGAGAAAAGTGAGGGATGAGTGAGTACGTTGAGAATGAGTTTTAGATGCACCATAGATTTAAAGGCACATCAAGAAATGAAGAGATAGGTAAAGAGATAGTGTGTATACCAAAGGTAAAATGCCTCGAGAGATAATTGTGAAAGAGTTAAAGAAAAAGAGTTAACTTGTTGCTGCTCCTCTCTTGGGCTCTCTATCTTCCAAGTATTTGTAGCCTAAGGCTCAACGTTGAACCGGGTACCGTGACCGTTAGGGCAGAAATAGAGAAGAGAATGTTTCGTGTTGCCATATAATACAACATGCATCGCAAAATCACAACCTGCTTCCATACAAAATCAACTTGTATACAGGTGAGATGTAACAACATCGCGTTTATATATCATCTTCTCTCTCTCTCTCTAACTCTTTCTGTGTCGTGTCTCATAAATATGTGTTCCAGCAATATAAGTTATCCTGTCCTTGGTTATATGTGAAAATTTTTTATACACTTTTCTACTCTCTCTAGCTGTCTTACTCACAGACTCTTTGATTACTCAACAACACACTTAAATATCGCTAGTAGTATAACTATATGTAATTCGTCCACCCACTAGAATAACAATCATCTTTTCCCATCATCATGCATGAATCTCTCTCTCTTCATTGATATCTCCTTACAACCACTCCATCATCACACTTTAAGGGATACTACCTAAAAGATCTTAAAAAGTGTACCAAAAAAACGTAGACGACAAATGAGACTATACTACTACTATTACCGCTGTACTGCATTCGTATTAATTGTTTTCTAAAAAAGTCTCAGGTTTCAAATCCCGGAATTCAAAGGTATAAGAAAGCAGTCTTTATATTTTATCATCCCTGAACCGACCGGTAGACTAAAAAATACAAACTTGATGCCCTTCATCATCTCAAAAAGAAAAACTTTTGATCAAGTTTCTCACGTCCAATTTCTTATTATATAATATTCTGAAAGAATAGATCTTTTCAAAACTAGATCTCTCTTAAAAAGTATCTCATCCGTCTTTTTATATTTAAGATGCTGTTGCTTTAAAAACTTTCTTTAGTTATCTTCCAAAAAAGTGTTTTGATTTTTTTAAGGGTTTTACCTATATATGCTTATATACACCTAAGTAAACTCTTGAAAGTGGTTCAAATAAACCTTTTTCTTTAAAAAAATGATGAAGGAGAGATTTCCAGATGCTCAAGAATTATGGAAGAAAAGAGTTTCATTTCATAGGGTTTTTAATGGATTTTTATCCAATTTTTCTAGCCAGGTCTAGAGGAATTGGTTTTTATGAAGAAACAATAAAGGCTTTGTATAATAACACTGGTTGAGAAGAAAACCCTTTTCGGATCTTTTACCTATTTGAATATGGGCCAAGAATAAAAAAACAGATGTCCCACTACTAAACGCTATCCTGTCGTCCCTTTCAATACAAATATAACATGAGAACCAACTTCCTTCTCTCTCAATATACCGATGACAACGACGATTCATTCTAATATACACATTTCCTGTTCATATTTCATATATATTTTGTTTTAAATTAGTCAACAACAAAGTTTGTGGTCACATTAGCAAATGAATGAACTTGTTGCTTTACATAAAAATATAAAATATAATGATTCTCATGTTTGTTCCTTATTGCTCAAATTCATCCAAAGTAGTAATTAACTACAGCTGCTGTTGTCGACTAAATACTAAAAGACTCTATTATATAATAATATCATCTCGTTATTATATACTTTTACTACTGTCTATATTACTATTTTATCATTATATATATGATTTTCTCTGTCTTGTTCCTCTTATGTAACACATACGGTTGTTATACTAGCAAAAATACGTTTACTCTCAAAATTGATCACAAGCTTAAAACTCCTCTTGTACTAATTAGCATCTTGTTTACTTCTATCTGTTAAATATTCTGTATACTATATATTAGAAGCAAGTACCAGTTATTTTGGACTTGAACTAGACTCATATTATGAGAAGATAATTTGAGACACACCAACAAAACATTAAAGACATGCAAGTATGACGCAATTAAAACTCTCCAACGTTAAGTACACATAATGTCTCATCAACTAGTAGTATATTAGTAAAAGGAAAATAACAGTTTCAAACGTATGTATATAATATGTACTCTGGTACTTTTTTTCATGTTGTCTGCATGACATGAAATACCATCATCATGCTAGTGTAGTAATAGTAAGTAACAATAATAATAATATATTTTCTGCAGGTAGAAGAACGTTAAGCAGATCCAATTATTATCATGCAAATCCGTTTCTGAAGAATTATTCTGTCATGAGAATTTCCAAATGCAACCAAACGATGATTCTTTCTTTCATCTGTTATATATAAAGTCAATTCAAGACTAACTATTAAAAGAAATTGTTTCAATTATTTTAGATTATGTATGTCTTTTAGTCAAAATTCCAATCTGGAAGCTAAATTCTGAAAACGCTTTTTTATACGTAATGAATATAAAATATATGGTAAAAAAAGAAGAGACTCTGTGAGAGATTATTTCATTCTATAGAGTAGTAAACTTGTTGCAATTCCATTAATTGTATATAAAATAATAGTCACGAATAAAAAGAAAGAAGAAGAAACTGGCTGAGTCTATATCTCTCATCATCGCTAGACTGGTCTTTCCTAATGTTATCTCTTCTTGTGTTGTTTTACTCTATGTAAGACTCTCTACTAAACTACACTACGATTTTGATCAAAAAAGCATTCTAACCAGCCAAGCAAAGCTAGCCAAACAACACAATATAATGTAATAATTCCTCTTTATATATATATTCACAATGTAATATATTTTTCTCACTATGTCTGTATCCACTTTTTTTTCTCTTTCGTTTCTCTCTATACACTCCGTTGCTCGGTTTGTGTTGTTTTGTGAGAGAGTGGTTTTGACTTTGACTGGACTTGTCTACAAAGTCGTAATACTGCATATCTGCATGACTGAAAATGCAACAATCCTTGCTGTACTATCATAATAAATGTTCTTTAACATTAGGTGATGTAGCACAATAAGATGAACTTGTTTACTTACATACATACTATATGTATATTCTCATTCCTTTTCTTATACTCTCTTATAATAATAAATATATAGCCTATAACCACTTTTTCTGGAATGAAAAAAATTAGCTTTGGTATCTCAAGTTAAAGTACTTATAGCTGTTTATTACTACATTCTAAGAGATATGCATTAGCCGAGATATGCAAAAACCTAAAACTTGCCTCTTTACTCTCCTTCAACTATTTACGGTTTTTAATTGAAAGTAAAGGAGGAGAGGGTATGTATATATTATATGTAGATTGTAATATTATTAATAATGTATGAAGAAGATGAAAGTGTATAGTATTAATAAAAAAGCAACTTAATTTTTAACTTATTTTATAGCATTTATAAATTATTTCATAGCCAGTACTACTCGTATAGAGTTAGTAAAAAAAGGAAGCAAGAAAGATGAGGCAAGCTGATAATAATTATGTAACATATATGGATAAAATTTCATGTAAAAACATACCTTTATGAACCACTAGTGACAATGGCTCATCAGAGGTATCTGGAGAAACTGTTGATTCTCTAGATCTTTTGAAATACTCTGCTATCAAAGCTCCATGTGGTTTTTGATGAGTTGTTGAAGCCGGTGTCGTGGAATTTGTTGATTGATGTTGCTCAATTTCCACATCATCATCAGCACTAGTTGGGCTAGGTGAATGTTTCGATGTTTCCAATAATCGTTGTTGCTGTTGCAACAGTCGATTTTTAATCAAAAAGATCTTTGGCATGTCCTAGGATATTTTTTGTATCACTAGTCACTATAAATCTCTATACAGATGACTGTAAGTCATCCGTGAGCAAAATAAATTTTGCTCTCCAGTCACAAAAAAAAATTAAAAATCACTACCAACTTTGTTTATCAACAATAATAATTGTTATTACGAGTTCACTTAAACAAAAAGAAGTTCACATCAAAAGTTTGTAAGTTAAGTAATTATATTTTGTCTCGTTGTCTCAACACATACACAGTTCCACTATGATACATCCGAGAAATATTTCAGTACGGTATATTTTCAAGACCTTCTCTCTTCTCCTCGTTATGAGCGCAGAGAGAGTGATGATGTCCTTTAAAACTGAGAAACCAAATTCAGGTCATATGAACCAAAAAGGAGACTTGAGATTTGATGAATTTCACAAGAGTTAATTAATAATACTCCACTAAATAAATTCCTTTGGAAAAGAAAATCAACTGCTTGTCAAAATTTGTGTGCTCTCAGTTCCACTGTCAAGGATGAACTGAACGAACAGGTATTGAATTCATGGCCAAGGCTAACAGTTATTGCAACCCCCGTGTAATGATGAGTATATAGAAGAAGAGATACCAGACCACTATTACAAAATATACTTACAGGCATTTCTCACTATAGCTAACTTGTAAACCATACTATACTACCTAAAATGAAAGAGAGAAACCAACCAACTATAGCTGGCTCTCACTCACCCCCGTCATTTTATCAACACATTATACTGTATACTTGCAGGTACTATTGTATTATATTCACTGTCTCTTTTTTTGTCAGTTCAGTACATACAACTCTTATTCTTCAACTATTCTTTTTTCTTTATATATAAAAACGAAGGAAGAATTATATATTATTGTTGCTACTCTGAATTTTTAGTAAAAATATTTGTTAGAAAAAAATTCAAAAATATATAACAATCGCAATTCACATTGGAACAGGTAAAAAAGTAAAAAGGAACTAACTGTATTTTATCTCCAGTAATGCTTTTAGCTTATAGTTAGGGATGTGAGAAGATGAAAGAAACAACCCTTTGCTTTAACATCGAGTTGCATAACAACATACCTATGTTAAAGCTATATAGTGGGGCTTAGGAGAATGTTTCTCTCAAGTTTTGCACACATAAACCAAATGTCTCAGAGCTAAAGATTTTTTCATTTCGATAATAAGTACGTGTCTCGTATTTGCAATTCTGTTGTTTTAGCTCTAATGAAGCCTGTGATTTTTTTGCATAATGGTGAAAAGATGCGATATAATGATATATAAAAGAAGAGTAGAAGAGTGACATTTAAACCAGACCCCAGCGTCTATACCCAGGTTTTCTTGAGAGGTGTCCCTTTTTATGGTACCTGATGGGTCTTTTTGGACAAAATTAATGCCACTAAGATTATTTTTGATGCACTTTCTGATGGTGACTTCAAATTGGTGTCAAAGGTCTCGCCAAGCCATTTTTGCGTTGGCGCCAAAA
>VCNE01008653.1:0-11989 GCA_009869805.1 Oncopodura yosiiana
AATTAAGTTAATATTTTGTAAAAGAGAAGCTAATAATAAAAATTTGAATTCTATGCAAAGTCAAAGTAGGATTAGTTCTAAAAAGAATAAATAAGAAATTATATTTTTTATGTTGTATAATGCCTCACTTTGCATGACAATTCCTTTTAGAAATGATGCACTTGAAACTCTTCTAAAGAGGATGCATTCAAGGTTAACATATATAAATTTAAAATCACATGTAATAACCATCTTTTTTTGCTACTATGCTGTGGGCTCTTCTTCCGATAGATAGAAGATTCACACAAAAAAAACTGAACTTTAGTCCTCACTTTTCCTTCTTCTTTTCATGGCGTTTATATGTTTTATTACATAAGTTGCAAATGGCATATTATTTGACCATGTTTATTTTACGTCCTTGAGAGAAAAGCTTTGAGTGAAGTGTAAAGCATACACGAATTGCATTAATAAATGAGTACAAAAACACTTTTCGGTTTTTTTGTATTATACGCTCTTACAATTGAACAACATTGTACAAGATAAAAAAACAGTATAAAAGTTGCACACTATAATTAATTAGTTTGGTGTGTACTCCAGTAAATGCATATATCTAAGTGAACTAATAATATTATCCTCTCAGTTGTTCCCTCGACTTTGAAGAGGAAACATCACATCAATTCCTTTTAGCATCAAGCTAACTTATCATTACAAATCAAATAATCATCATGAGTTGTTGTAAAGGTACAAATGGAAAAGGTTGCTGTATTGGCTTTACAATCAATGGAGAAGAATATTTGGGTAAGGAAAACTATTTTATTGATTTCCAGTTTTATTTGAAAAGCCACAAAATGATGTTCCATTAGAAAATTATTATATATTACTATTTTGGACTAGACGTCCTTGAATACTCCATTATGAGACTTTATGTAACTCATCATAATGATTTGTATATCATGACGTCATTATTTAACTCATAGCCTAAAGGTACAAATTAAGTGCCGTTTTTGCTAGCTAAAGGTTGTAATTTAGTATATTTTTCAAGGATACAAAATCAATATTTCTTGCATGTTTTGTATTATATATAGTAAAACCTGACAGTGAGAAAGTGAAACCAGAAACTCGACTTGTGGATTTTATTCGTGATGAAGCTGGACTTAAAGGAACAAAATTTACATGTAATTAATTATTAAATTTTTATTTATATGGAAAGTATAACTCATAACTTCTACATATATAAGTTTTGATATTTGATTTATTGTATGTAGGTAGAGAAGGCGGATGTGGAAGTTGTGTTGTAACTGTTAGAACTAAAGATGTACATACTGGACAAGAAGTGACAAGAGCTGTCAACTCTGTAAGTATCATTAATAAATTTTTATATAAATCAACTTTATTATTACTTCTATCATATTACTTACTTTCTTATAGTGTCTTACTCCAGTACTTTCATGTCAAGATTGGGAAATTGAAACAGTTGAAAATCTTGGAAATCGTAAAGATGGTTATCATCCAATTCAAAAGAGATTGGCTAGATTTGGTGGAAGTCAATGTGGATTTTGTTCACCTGGAATGGTGATGAATATGTACAGTTTACATGAAGGATCAAAAGGAGGACAACTTAATCAAAAGGAAATAGAAGATAGTTTTGATGGTAACCTTTGTAGATGTACAGGTTACAGGTTAGAGACCTAATTACACAAAAAAGTATATACCTTCAGTTTATTTTAAATTAATTTTTTTGGTATTCACTAGACCTATTATGGATGCATTTAAGAGTTTTGCAAAGGATGCTCCTGCAGAATTAAAACAAAGATGTGCTGATATTGAAGTAAGATAGTATATATCAAATTACTAATTACAAAATTTACTATCTTATTTATTTTTTAAAAGGACTGCTGCAAAAGAAAAGGAGATAATAAAACACAAGTAGTACCACCAAAAAGATCAGGTTGCTCATTCATGTCAAAATCAGAAAAAATTCAATTGGATTTTTCTTCTGGTGAAGAATGGGTCAAAGCATTAGATTTGAAAGCAGCATTTTCTGCTTTGGACAAATTGAAAAATAAAAAATATCGTATAGTTGCTGGAAATACAGGAACTGGTGTTTTTAAAAATGATGGGCCATATCAAGCTTATGTTGAAGTCAATAGTATTCCTGAATTAACTAAAACAGATATTAAAAAGAATGAAATTACTATTGGAACTGGAACAACATTAACAAATTCTATTGAATTCCTTCAACTTGTATCCAAAAATCCTGGCTTTGAATATACTGCTGGAATTAGTCATCATTTAAAAAGAGTTGCCAATGTTCCAGTTAGAAATTTTGGAACTATAGCAGGAAATCTAATGATGAAACATGATCATCATGATTTTCCAAGTGATGTTTTTCTTTTATTTGAAACTGTAAAAGCTACATTAAATATTGCATCATCATCTTCTGATATTCGAAGCTATAAAATGTTGGATTTCTTAAAAATGGATATGTCTGGAAAACTTTTGATTTCTTTAACATTACCAGCATACGTTGGAAATTATGTATTTAGAAGCTATAAAATTACAAAACGACACTCTAATGCTCATGCATATGTCAATAGTGGATTTTTAATGAAGGTTGATCCATCAACATTTAAAATTTTAGAAAAACCATCAATTACTTATGGAGGAATTACACATTCTTTCTTACATGCGACAGCACTTGAAACATTTTTAGATGGAAAAAGCTTAAATGATTTGAATGTATTAAAGGAAGCTATGAATATCTTGGAAAAAGAAATTCAACCTGACTCAATAGCACCTGATGCATCACCATCATACAGAAAAGGATTAACACAAAATTTGTTATATAAAACAATTCTTGGTATACTTGGTTCAAAAGCTAAACCTAATCTACAAAGTGGTGGACCAGATATTCCACGTTTGTTAACTTCTGGCAAACAAGTTTATGATAAGGAGGAAACTAATTCTAATTCACCATTATGGAAACCAGTTGAAAAATTGGAAGCTGCTGCACAATGTTCTGGGGAAGCTGAATATGTTAATGATATTCCAATATCTCATGGTGAATTATTTGGTGCTTTTGTATATTCAAGTGTTGGAAATGCTAGTTTAAAATCTGTTGATGCATCAGAGGCCCTGGTAAGTACTAAAAGTACAAAGTTTAAGGAATTGTTTAATGTGTTTAATATAACTTCTATTATTATATTCATATATTTAGAAAATACCAGGAGTTGTTACTTTCTGTGATGTAAAAGATATTCCAGGAACAAATGATTTCTATATGAATGGTTTAATGCCAGGAGTTGGAAGACCAGAAGAGGTTAATTATTTAGTGTTTATTAGACGAAACTGACATGCAATTTTATAATCCATATATACTTTGTATATACAGATATTCTCATCTGGTCCAATAAGTTTTGCTGGACAAAGCATTGGATTAATTGTTGCAAAATGTAGAGATATTGCACTGGAAGCCGTAAAGAAAGTTAAAGTAGAGTACGCAAATGTACAGAAACCAATTGTAACAATTGAAGATGCAGTTCAATTTGTAACAAATGCTGGAATGTATGATAAATGTAGAATGCCAATGTTTGCAGCAAAATCAACAGTAGAAGCAAATAAGGCATCAAAACATAAAATTAAAGGAGAATTTGTCACATCACGTCAGGCCCATTTTCATATGGAAAATCATGTAACACTTTGTATTCCAAAGGAGGATAATACAATGATGGTATATGCAGCAACACAAGATATGAGTCATGTTCAGAATGTAATTGCAAGTAGTCTTAATCTTTCACATAATCGTATTACTGTTGAAACAAGACGTCTAGGGGGAGCATACGGAGGAAAAATTCATGTAAATTTATTTATTACTAATTTAAATGCTCGTATAAAAAGTTGGTGTATGAAACCATAACCGTCTATTTACCCAACTCTCAACAACTACATACATATTTTACTAAAGAAGATCTTTAAGTTTCATACAACAGCTTTCTAGACGAGCATTTTCAATGACACCATTAAAATCTTCTATAATACTATATATTATATCATTACCGATTTAGAGGTCTACATTAGTGTCTGTAGCTGCTGCAATTGCTGCATATAAGACAAGAAAACCTGTCCGTATTGTACTTGACTTGGATGACACAATGCACATGATGGGAAAAAGACTTCCATATATGACAAAATATGATGTTGGATTTGATGATGACGGAAAAATTGATTCAATTAACTGCAGACTTCATCTGTGATACTGGAGCTCATCCAAATTATCCAAATTCAATGTTGGCTTCAAGTATTTTTCAAAATGTTTATCAAACTAATGGTTGGACAATCACACCAGTAGCTGTTACTAGTAATACACCCGTCAATACATTTTGTCGAGCACCAGCTACAACACAAGCTATTGCATCAATTGAAATAATAATGGAACATATTGCTTTCTATTTGAAAAAAGATCCATTGGCTGTAAGAATAACAAATTTTATGAAGAAAGGAGATGAGTTACTTCAAGTTGCTGCATTTGGAGGACACGGAGATACACAATTACAAACAGACAATTTAATTCCTACTATGATCAATGAATTAAAAACCAATGCTGACTATGATGCTCGTAAAGCTGCTGTTGATGAATTTAATAAAAATAATAAATGGAAAAAACGTGGTTTAGCTTTAGCTCCAATGAAATATCCACAAGGATATCATGGAATGAAATACCCTGCTTATGTTGCCATTTATAAATATGATGGAACTGTTGTTATTTCACATGGTGGTATTGAAATGGGACAAGGAATTAATACAAAGGCAGCTCAGGTTGTTGCCCATGAACTACAAATACCATTGGAGAAAATTTCTGTAAAGCCTTCTAATAATATTATTTCTGCTAATGGCTCTGTTACTGGTGGTGCTATAGGCTCAGAATTGGTTTGTTATGCATTGCTCCAATGTTGTAAAACTTTAAATGAGAGAATGGCTCCAGTTAGAGCTCAAGATGGAAATTCTACATGGGAAGAAATTATTAAGAAATGTGATGCACAAGGAATTGATCTTAGAGCTACTTATACAAATTCTCCAACTGATCCAGTAAAGCCTTATGACATATGGGGATTTAATTGCTGTGAAGTAGAAGTGGATATTTTGACTGGAGAGTTTAAAGTTGCTCGTATGGATTTGATTGAAGATGCAGGAAAATCTTTGAGTCCTGAAGTTGATGTTGGTCAAGTTGAAGGTAGTTTGGTAATGGGTATAGGACTTTGGACTCAAGAGCGTACAGAACATTGTAAACAAACTGGCAAATTATTGACTCATAATACTTGGGAATATAAACCACCATTTCATAAATGTGCACCAGAAGATATGAGAGTAACATTCTTACGTAATGCTCCTAATCCATTTGGAGTCCTTAGATCTAAAGCTACTGGTGAACCACCATTGTGTACTGCTGTTTCAGTACTTTTGGCTTTACAACATGCTATTGCTTCAGCAAGGCAAGATGCTGGAAATAATGAATGGTTCCAAATTAGTAAGTATATCGGAGTTTTTAATTTTTTTAAAAATGTTCGTACAAATATTTATTACTTCTCTTCTTAGATGGACCATGCACTCCAGAGGAAATTGTACGCCTCAGTTTAGTTGGACCAGCCCAATTTACATATTAAATATAAACATTACTTACTATTCTTGGAAAAACTATACAATTTCATGTATATTTACTAAAAAACAATAACACTAACTAACATTAACATCCAATGATTCTAAACTTATCTGTTGAATTAAATAAATATAAAATTATATGATTACTTACTCACTAAATATATATGCTAATTTATTTACTTTCATGTGAAATTTTTCATGATGCCACGAAACTCGATGCTACTATTCTGAACAAAGTAAATTGACTAGTGACGCCATCCAGCAGACAGTATTGACATTTTAGGCGGGATCTGTCATTGTTTACATTTTTGACAGTTCTTGTCATTTTGTAAAAATACATTTTACACGTGCTTGTGGCTAAAAAAAGAATCTAATCTAATTTCATTGTTGAAATTCTCGACTAGTGACCATAATATTTGCTTTACATGGATTTGGATTTGAGTATAGTAAAATTGGCAAGTATTATATAGTTTTTGAATTTTTGACGACCATTTTCTTATTTTGTATTTCTTAATTTACTACAAAAGGAACCTGCTGATTCCGCTGATGATGAAGCTAGTGACAAACCAGTGATTGAAGGATGTCAAGTTCTAGCAAAAATTCAACCAGAAAATGAATTGGCATTAGCAAAAGTAACAGCAATAAAGGATAATAAATACTATATTCATTTTGTCAATTACAATCGTCGATATGATCGTTGGGTAAGTATTTTTTACACTATAAAACTATAAGCGTAGTAATTAATAATTTTTCTTTTGTAAATAGGTCACGCAAGATGAGTTAGTAGAAAAAAATGTCAAATCTTATGATTATCTACAATTTATAAATGTTAAACAAGAAGTTGCTACTCAAACAATTCCAGCTTCACAGACTTCTGTAAGTTCTCAAGCTACTACTGAGCCATGTGGTGAAGAAGTTATCCAGTTGGCTAAAAATATTGAAACGATTGAATTAGGAAGATATCGAATTACTACTTGGTATTTCTCTCCTTATCCTGAATATTTGGTTAATAGTTTACAAAATGGAAACCTTTACATTTGTGACTTTTGTTTGAAGGTTGGGATTTAAAATTAATCTTATCTACTAATAATAATCAGAAAATCAGATTTACTTATCTCTTTCCTTTTCTTTTTGCAGTATACAGCTAAACTTGATACTTTGAAAAGACATTTACAAAAAGAGCATAGTGGTCCAACAGGTCATATAAAGCATCCCCCTGGAAGGGAAATTTACCGAGGTGGAAGACATTCTGTTTTTGAAATTGATGGTAGAAGAAATCGTATTTATGCTGAAAGATTATGTCTTTTATCTAAATTGTTTATGGATCATAAATGTCTTGACTATAAACCTGTGGAATTTTTATTTTATGTTTTAACAATAAATGATTCAACTGGATGTCATATAGTTGGATATTTTAGTAAAGAAAAAATTCCTGTAGTTCCTGGACGAAATCTTTGTTGTATTCTAATTCTTCCTCCATATCAAAGACGTGGGTATGGAAATTTTCTTATCGATCTAAGTTTTCAATTATCAAAACTTGAAGGTAAAACTGGATTCCCTGAAGAACCATTAAGTGATTTAGGATTATTATCTTATCGACGTTATTGGGAAACGGCAATTACACATGTTTTATATCAAGAATGCCTTACTGCTAAAGATAATAATAATAAAACTCTACCAGCAGCAGCTATAAGTCTTTTAGATATTTGTAAAAAGACTGGAATTCGTGAAGAAGATGTTAAAAAGACATTAGAATTATGTGGTAGTCTTCGTAGTATGCAGAAAGGAAAAAGTTATTTTTTAACTTTAACTAATGAAATGATCTCAAAATATAAGAAACAACAAGAAAATACAAATAACTTGTGTTTGATTCCTTCAAGACTTCAATGGACTCCTCAACATTGGTTCAAGAATGGAGCTGCTGGAAGTTTCTGTGAATCAAGACCATATAAAAAAGAAGAAATTTCACAATTTACTCAAAGGGTCATTTGAAGAAGAAGAAAAAGAAAATAATGATGATGATGATGATGCGACATTTGTAGAAGTTGAGATAAAAGAGAATGAGAATGGTGGTGTCAATAATTATAAAGTAAGAATTTCCTCCTAGTTTGTCAGAGTAAATTAATTGTTATTTTATAATTAGTATATATAGAGAGAGAAGAAAAATAAAATGGTATTAAAGATCAATTAGTAAAAGAAAAGGAATAATCTTGACTCGAGTTTTCAGATTATACTATAGCATAAGGCATAACTGGTTTACGTGAACTTGTTGAACAAGAACTTTCATTCATTTTTTCATAACATTGCATATGTCTATTTGAAAAAAATACAAGTAGTTACTTGTAGTGTTGTAGTACTTACACGGAATTATTCATTTTTGCTGATAAATGTTTTCAATAATTAATATAATAATTTGAGAAAATTGAGCACGTTCTTGTTTTCACCAATCTTCTATTCTTTTTATCTCTTTATATGTAAGATGTACATATAGTACCACACGTAGATTTTGTGTACATGACTTGTTTTTATGAAAAAGGTTAACAAAGGGTAAAAAATAAGACAAAAGAGTATTGTTAAAGTTTAACTTTATTGGTACACATTGAACATTATTGAACTGTTTCAAATTGGTAAAATATTATTATTATAACAAGCAGACTTTTATGTTGAAATCATCATATATTGTCTCACATTTATACAACAATGAAAAATATATAGAGTGTAAACCTCAATATTGACTAGTTATCACACATTCAAACTATAACAAAAAAACAAGCAAGAGTATTATAAAAAACCACCATCATTTTTAAAGAGAAACTTGAGAATATTACAAGAAATTATTACATAGCGCCCAGCACATTATGTCAAAATTTTCACACTTTTATATCGAGTTTGAGAGCCATAAGTCTTTTTTATGCTCAACACTTTATATACAACTTTCAACAATAGAGAAGAGACCCAAAGAGAGAGATATAATAATGTATATAATATATAACGTAACAAATAATTATTATTTGGTATTATTACAAAAAAGGAACTAATTATTATTACCCATTTTCTTTTCACATTCACACTTTACTTTTTTTTCTTTCTCAATTTTTTCCACATTACTATTTTGCTCCATCATAATTTCTCATATTGTATAATGGCAAAGATTGAAATCTATTTGTCAGTTCTCTAAGAAGCTGTTGTTGATTCTGCTGTGTTCCATGATGAAGAAATGGAATCATATTACTAGAAGACATTTGTTGTTCATGTTGTGGTGGTTGTTGTTGTTGATGATGATAATAATGAGTAGTTGTACTAGGTAAGGTTGATGACCCTCCTGTGGCATTTGACAAAGGAATAGGTACAGCCGAATAAGTTGAATACGTTGGGGAAACTTGAGACGACGCTACCATTTGTTGATAATCTTGCTGATGATGATGATGATATTGTTGTTGCTGTCTATATTGATTTCTTTTACCAACAACTAAACGTTTAACAGCTCTATATAAAGTTGGACGACGACTAATTGGCTGTCTTAGTTCAGAATGTGGAGATAAATGTTGTGGTGGTTGTTGTTGTTGATGATGATAATAATGAGTAGTTGTACTAGGTAAGGTTGATGACCCTCCTGTGGCATTTGACAAAGGAATAGGTACAACCGAATAAGTTGAGTATGTTGGGGAAACATGAGACGACGCTACCATTTGTTGATAATCTTGCTGATGATGATGATATTGTTGTTGCTTTTGTCTATATTGATTTCTTTTACCAACAACTAAACGTTTAACAGCTCTATATAAAGTTGGACGACGACTAATTGGCTGTCTTAGTTCAGAATGTGGAGATAATTGAATTGAATTTGATGTAGTAAAATCATTAGTACTATCTAAAGCCCCAGAAGTAGGACGTACATTAATACCATTATTATTTGTATTACTACGTAAACGAATAAATGTTTTAGGAGGTATCATTAATTTACTGTTGACAATATGAATTCCTGATGATGATGATGGTTTTTCTGTTGAGCTTCCACCAACAAGATTATATTGTAATGCTTCTTCATGATTTACTTCATTTAAATTAACAACTGGTTTACTTCTTACGACATAAATCATTCCTGAAATTCATACCATTTGAATCTTTACCATTATTGTTTTCATTATAATTTGATGAAGAAGAAGAATTTAGTTGTGGATCAACAACATGTAAAATAAGATTTTGACCAGTTAGTAAATTTGATTGAGAAAATGATGGTGAAGTCATTGGTGGTGGAGTAACAATTTTAATCTTTTTTCTTAGACGTTGTGCTGGTCTCTCTCGTTGTTGATGCTCTTGTTTTTTTGGTGGCAATGGTGGTGTTAGCTGTGGTTCATCATTTGATATGTATGAATAAGATGTAACAGTTTCTAATGGTGGTAACATTGATGTTGATGGATGAGGTGCTAGTGAAGAAACTGGTGGTGTCAATGTAGAGACGACTACATTATTAGAAGATTTAAAATTTTGTTGTTTCACTTTAACTTTACTTCTATCTCTATTTTGTCTCAAGATTGGTTTCTTTGCTCTAAATAGACTACTAGCTCGAAATGATGTTGGTCTAACACTAGTTGTAATAGGAGTTGATGGTGATGACACAACTTGAGCTTCAGTTGGAGTTGGTGGTGTCAATTTGAGAATACTAGCAAGTATTTGTTGCATATCAGTTGAGCCTTGTGCATGACTATCAATTGAATTTACTAGTGGTAATAATGCTGGTGGAAATTTAGGTAACTGTGGAATAATTGGTTCAGAATTTCCTAAATGTATTTCAGGATTTTGTGATTTATAATGATTTAATATTAAATCTGCAGCTTTTTCAGCAATTGCAATTGTCGTTGCTTGAATTGGTGCTGTTGTAATTGTAGGAAAGATACTACTATCAACTACTCGAAGACCTTTTGCACCAATTACATTCAAATTTGTATCAACAACTGCATGAATACTTCCATAAGAGCCCATTGCAGCAGTACCAACTGGTTGACTCATTGAAAAAGAATATTGACGAATATAACAACGCCAATATGAGTCAGAACGAAATTTAGAACTTGCACATCCTGGTAAAATTTCTTTAGTAAATCTTGCACCAAGATTTTGAAATGCAGTCGTATTTTCTGCCAATGATATAGCTTTCTTGACCCCTTCAACTAAAACTTTTATATCTAAATCCCATACATCATCTAAATATTTTGGATCAATAACAACTTGTTCATGTGGATCTTTACTAATTAATCTCACTTCACCTCTTGCAACTGGTCTGGCATTTGTTACTATAATATGAAATGATTCTTTTCCTACTGCTGAAGCATAGTATTGTTTCAATGGTTCTTCTTGTATACCAAATTCTCTTGCTGTTACTGAAGCATATTGTTGATGAACTGAAGCTCCTCCAAGTACCAAATGGATGTCAGGCCATAAGTGTTCATTTCTTGCTTTGGCATTTTTTGAAGCGATAAAACCATTTGCTTGAAACCCCGTTGACGATAATGGACCTGTGCCAAAAGCAGTCCAATTGAGAAATGATGTAGGTCCTATCTTATCTAAATTCAATGTTACAGGTTGATCAATTTCAAATGGTCCCAATTTAGTACTTAAATGATCTTGTAAATTCTTTCCTACTGGTAAATTGATACGACATTTTATACCAGTATCTTCTAAATGTTGACGAGGTCCAATTCCAGATAACATTAGTCTATGGAAATAAGACGAAATTATTATTATTATCTTAGTGATGCAATGAAATGCTTGCTTTCTTACATTTTGGGTGTTGATATTGCTCCTGCTGCTAATAAAACTTCATATTTAGAATTTACTGTTATTGTTTTTCCATGTTTTTCATATTCAACTCCATATGCACCATTATCATTATTTCTTAATAGGACTTTTGTAACAGTAGCAAATTTCTCAACTCTTAAATTTGACCGTTCTCTTGCTGGCTCTAAAAATGCTTTAAACGGAGCTTGTCGTACACCGTGTTTGATAGGGGCATAGTTAAAATCAAAACCTTCAGAAAATCTTCCATTCAAGTCAATATTTGGATAACCCAACTCCTATTAATTATAAATAAATTTTTACAGTTTATATTTATCATTTCCTTTCTTAATAAGACTAACCTTTGCAGCCCAGATGAATTCAGATGCTAAATCTACAGAATCTGGAATTTCTATATGAAGTGGTCCTCCAACTGAATGTGCTTTATTATCATTTGATGTTCCATTAAAATCTTCACTCTTTTTAAAATATGGTAGCATTCCTTCGTAAGACCAAGATGGGTCACCAGTTATTGTGGCCCAATTATCAAAATCTTTTGGATGTCCACGAATATATTGCATTA
>VCNE01008672.1:0-12506 GCA_009869805.1 Oncopodura yosiiana
AATTAACTTAGGAACATTGGATTATGGGTTGAGCTGTCATATGTAATTTGGTATAAAGATATGAACATGTAATAAAACCTGAGACTTGATGCCAATTTATATTGCGGATATATGAGCATTTAATTATAGTAGTTTCTTCTTATGCCCTTATACTCAGTTGTACATAATGTGTCAAAAAATGTTGAAAATGTTATGTAATAAAGTTCCTTATTTATTAATCTTTGCACAACGGTAAACATATATATAGCTCACTCTTAATATTACAATTCAAATGAAAGATTCGAAGAAATTACTTAGCTAAGAAATATTTTATATATAGTAGTTAAATGATAGATTTGACATTTCATACTAGTACAGTTAGAAAATCCTGAAGAATATTATTACATGGAAACTCACATAAAAACTCATAGCTAATTAATTCAACGTAAATAAAACATTGGCCATTAAAACACAAATTGGGATTAAAAATTTTCCTTAAATTCTACTGTAGCATTTGGAGCTTGCTCTCGAGTCAGTGGCACTTCACAATTCGTAAGAACCATTTTTCTCAGCTTGGGAAACTCGAGACCTTCAAAGGGCGTAGTGATGAAAGGTCCTGTGTCAAATTCACGTCGTATTTCCAAATATCTCAACGTTTCACGAAACGGTATCAGCAGAGGCAAGAGTTCGATTGAAATATATATTAGGGAGACCATAGTCTTGTCCAAATCTTTGTACAAATTCGTCATCAGGAAAGTAACGAATGATGAGATGCTCTAACCGTAGTCCTTCATTAGCTTTCTGAGCGAGAATTCGAGCCCATCGACTGTCATACACAACTGCTCCTTTCACTATTGACAAATTCCCCGTAACTTCCCTAATTGTGGTGAAAATGAGCTCAGGATAAGTCATGCGATTACATTGAAGAGTAATTCATTGCAAATTAGGAGATGATTCTAGCAAAACTCTCAACGTGGGAACATGTTTGTTCCCCTCTAATGAGACTCGGAGTTTCCTCAAGTTTGGTAGAGCTAAGCTAAAGTGAGGAAGATAGGAGTTCTTATTCAATTGACAGAATGTGAAATATAATTCAAGCTCCAGATTGACTTCCGGTACTAAAGGCTCACTCATTCTTTTCAGGTCTTTCAAATTTAAATTCTGTGCCTTGATGAAGAATAATGTCAGAGAATGAGAATAGAGCGATGTAAGTGACGCAATTTGGTTGAGGATTCTTTGCTCAGATGAGGAATGATATTCATACTTGTTAATTGAAATATGAGCGACTGGCAAGAGGCCAATATTTGAACTATAGTTCACAATTTCTTCATTAAGCTCATTATTATAGTGGCTCATGATTCCTTCTTTGAAGGTTATTTTTGGAAAAACTAATTTGGATTTGAGTTTGTAGTAAGAAGTAGCTTCAGTCTTCCACAAGTGGCAAACGAGACGACATGAAGCTAAAGATGAGTGATCCAACCATTGAAATACATTCTCGAGGATCTGTACTACAGATTCTGTAGCAATAAATATATAGAAATGGTTAGAAAATGTGAGTAGAGGAGTATGTAATTTATAAAATGCTAATACTACTTTACCTCATTGAGCAAAAGTGGATTCGAGGAAGGAACTCTTGATGACAATTTATGTTCGATAGAAATGTTGGCCATCTTAATTTGTATTTTACTCACTGAATAGATTTTTTAAAGGAAAGCGATTTTAGTGACGAGACTAATTTTTTCTGACTTTTTTCTCTGCTAGCTAGTTTTGGTTTAAGTTAAGTCGGTTTTTGTGAACTTGGGATAGTTTAAGGATTACTTTTTCATGCTACAGAGTCTCTATAATAGAGCGATGCTATAGAACTGAACGAATCGTAAATTGTACATTAGTAGTCCAGAGCTACTCATTCTTTCTTCCTACGATTCTTAGTAGCTAAGATTCGTCACTAAAGTATCGGCTTCTTTCCTCAATCCTGTATACTGTATTCAAAGTTAGAAGCCAGAGATATATCTGAGCATGTTAAAAGCATTACAACTCAAAGATTTCAGTGTTTATATCAGAGTCTGGCTTCTAACAGAAAAATACGGTAGTTATACTTCGTGAGCTATAATAGAACTTTTTGGTAGTTTATACCTTCTCTACATTTTCTATACACAATATGACATTCATTCACTTATCTCATCTTTGCTCAGCTAAAGCTACAGGGAATAAAACAAGAGTAGTTTACTTATAGTCATATTTATAGCTTTATTAGAACTGCTTCAAGAAAACTATTGTTGAAGAAGGAATGAAAAAATTAACTAAGCGTCTGGAGCTCATATTTTTTAATTTATTTTGGAAGCCAATGCATAGATGACAACATGAGAAATATTTTTCTTCAGATTCAAATCAAAAGTTGACTATTGTAAGAAGTAAAGGCAATGCTGGTCAAATGCACGATGTAATAAGTAGTGATAAGAGAAATGAAGGAGTTAAGCAATAATTCTCAACATTATTGTTTAAAACTAAGAGGAAATGAGATTGCAGAAAAAAAAACTCAGTTAATAATATGTTAAATTAAATATAGAAATGATGCTTCGTGATAAATAGAATCAAAGTTTGTGGATTACACTTTGAATGAGTATTCTGAATTAAATTGAATTCAATAACTTTATTTTACGTTTAAATTATCTGATTTAGCACAATGACAAATTAGATGTATTAGATAGAATAAGAAATTTGTTACAGAGTGGCATTGTTGCATATACTTAAATTCTGTACACTGGAATAATATTGTAGTATTATTTATATACACTAATTACAAGCTTACAATAATATGATGAAAATAGTTTCAGGAATTAATAGAGAAGTCAACAGTTCTTTTTCTGCTGTATGAGTTTCCAAATGATTACAGTTGATTTGAAGAGTCTTTCATTTTGAATGAGTTCTTCTAATATGTTCCCTTAGATTACTTGATTGACGAAAACGACGATCACAAAAAGAGCATTTGAATGGTTTTTCTCCAGTGTGAGTTCTAATATGATTTTTCAAATTGCTAGACTGTGTACAGGAGTAGTCACAATGAGGACACTTGAAGAGTTTTTCACCAGTGTGAATTCTCAAGTGATCTTTGAGATTGGTTGATTGGTTGCAAGCATAGCTACAATAAGAACATTTGAATGGCTTTTCTCCGGTATGTGTGAGTAAATGACTTTTCAAGTGGCTATTGTGATTTGTGACATAACTACAGAGAGTACAATTGAAATCTTTTCTTCCTGTGTGAGTTGTCATGTGAGTTTTAAGACTACTAGAATTTGTAGTAGCATAGTCACATGTTGAGCACTTGAATGGCTTTTCTCCACTATGAATTCTAACATGTTTCTCTAAACTTCCTGAAGTTGAGCATTCATATTGGCAATATGGACACTTGAAAGGTTTCTCGCCAGTATGAGTACGACTATGAATTGTCAAAACACTAGGGTACTTTGTTGAGTAGTTACAGTAAGAACAAACATGTAGCTTAGATTTGGTTGTAGTTTTTCCTTTACTCTTCTTTACTATCTTAGGCTGTATCATCTTCTCTCGACCAGACTCCTCTCCTCCACTATAAATATAAAAAATCCCAGTTAAAACAAATTATCTCTTTTAATGTGTAATGTTTAAGTAGGAAGACTCACCGTTGTAAACTCATTAGAGTAGCCTCGTCAGAATGTTGATCATCCTGATGAGATTTAAGCGACTCTGGCGATGGCAAATAACTCGAACAACTCTGACATTTGAGCCACACACTCACAACTCCTTTACTACCTTCCATTTTAATTTTAGTAAATAGTTGAGCTTTACTTCCACTTTACTCTTTGAAGAACTTCACTAATAATAAATTTGAGCTTGTTCTAAGCTCACTTCTAAAGACTTTAATTAAGAGAATCAACTATTTCTTCTGCCCAGAGTACAATTATATAAACTTGAATGAAATTGAGAGCACAACTAAGCGTCCTTCACAGAAAATTAGACTTCTTCCTTCAACATTTAATTCTTTAGTTGTTAGTGTATAATAATTTTCTTTGCAACCTGAAGACCACTGACAAAATCTATTTTATAATATAAAACTTGTAGAATCAGAGCCGTTGCTAGATATCAACGAATAGTAATAGACAATAAATTGACACTCTGCGATATCTTTAATTAACAAATTAGAAGAATTAATTGGTCCAACGTCCAACACGGAAAAGTTTTTGTTTAATTTTATGAGACCACGCTGGAATTTTCTGGAATTCAAAAACTATGAAGGTTGCCGCTCAAATGCAACATCCAAAGAGAAGGAAGCTTGACGCAGTATTTAGTGCAGTGGAGTCAGGGTTCCATTCAATGATGACTTGGGAAGCTTGAGCATGAACCAAATACGAGAGAGTAAAGTAGCCAATTCCAGCATAGAGGTCAACAACAGTTTGACCCACAAGAGACCAACTAGAGATTCTCTGCTTTTCTGAAATGTTGCCAGAGCTAAACATACATTTTGTTATGTCCCAACTGTATCTGTAATTCAAAGAGAGTTAAAATGAGTTGGAAGATTATTATTAGTTGTGTGATATTGACAAGAAATTTGGTGATGACAACAGTTGTCGTCAATGGTAATTAATTAACATTAAATTAGCACTAATTTGTTACGACTCATCATTCATTGACGACAACTGTTGCCACCATCAAATTTTATTTACTTGATTCTATTCTCAGTTTTGGTGACCCAGGCGTCATCACCGTAAAGTTTTTCGACACGAGGTGAGCAAAAATGATTAGCTGTCGTTACTCCAGTTCGTCTAGCAAGTCTCTTCACCTAATATAGTTTCAAAATACAATTAGCTCTTAATTAATATTAATTAACTTGAGAAGAAGGACATTATTAGTATTAATATGAACCTGAAGAATATCACAGACCAATTGCCAAATCTCTCTAACCAATGCTAATTAGTAAACATTAAATTACAAACTAAATTAAAATGAATTTCAAAGAAACGACAAGAAACGGTGGTTGGAGCAACTGGAATTTTGCATGAAGGACGCTATGTAATTTCCTGCATAGAGTTTCAACGAAATGAATAGAGGCGCAAGAGCCATCTTCATCTCACTCTCTTTTTTCCTCAACTCTGCAAGAAAAATTGAACAGAGAATTTGAGTCCATCAGTTTTTGTATTGCTGTCAGTCAAATCATCATCATCAAAAGTTTCTTATCATTCGTCTCTCTTGACATTTCACCACCACCGCTATGTCGTCAATGTCAGCTGATTGAGTCATTGCTAAAGTCTCATTTATTCGTCAACGTAGTCATCATAGTCAACAACTTTATAAAATTAGAAGTAGATTGTAGAATTTAACGACACGTGTATTTATACGTGTCAATTGATATCATCATCATCATCATTCACAACAATCCACCAAAAAATAAATAGTTGGCTACAATTGTTGTCATCATCAGGTTGGTCATCATTTATTTTAAATCAACATTATGCATTAAGTTCTATTTATTTATATTGTTATTTTTTATTTTAAAATATAGATTGTCACCATCATCATTATTATTGTCAACAGTGAGACATCATGGCCCACCAAAACTTTTGGAACTCTTATATTGACATTCCTCCAGTGACCCGAGCCTATACTACAGCTTGTGTTCTCACAACTCTTGCTGTTGTAAGTAATATTATTATTATTTATGGTGATGACAGAAAATTGTGGTGACAATTGTTGTCATTGATGATGTCACTGAGAGAGACAGAGGAAGCCTTCAGTGGCCCAAGTGACAACAACAGCTGTAACCAAATGTCAATTTTCTGGTGGAGAGTAAAAAAATAAAAGTGTTAATTAAGTAATTAATTAATTAATATTGTTTTTTTTGGATTAGCACATGGAATTAGTGTCTCCATATGATCTGTATTTCAATCCGTACCTAGTTTTTCATCAGCATCAAGTAAGTTAATAATAATAATAATATAAAAAATTGATTTATAATTAATATGGTGGTGGTGGTGATGCTGATGATGATGATGATGATTTGTTCTTTTTTCAGTGGTGGCGACTGCTAACAAACTTTTTATTCTTTGGAACGCTAAGCTTCAACTTTGTATTCAATATCATATTTACCTACCGCTACTGCCGCACTCTCGAAGAATCTTCATTTCGTGGAAGAACCTCGGACTTTGTTATGATGTTTTTCTTTGGTGCTGTGATGACTTTGGTAACTACGCCACTATTAACTAATATTATGACATCATCATCACTAATTAAAATTAATTATTTTTATTTATAGCTTATTGCATACTTTGCCAATTTGATATTCCTTGGGCACGCATTTACTCTCATGTTGGTCTACGTCTGGTCACGAAGAAATCCAATGGTCCGAATGAATTTCTTTGGTATCTTAAACTTTCAGGTAAAATAATAATTCAACTCATTAGTATATAGCAAGAAGAATTAATAATAATAATAATAATTTATTTCAATTTATTTAGGCCCCATTACTTCCTCTGGTGATCCTCGGCTTTTCCCTTTTGCTAGGGAACTCCGTTCAAATTGATATTATTGGCATCACTGTTGGTCACTTGTACTACTTTTTGGAAGATGTATTTCCTAATCAACCTGGTGGATTCCGTATGATTAAAACTCCTCGTTTTCTGTAAGTCTTCCATCATTTAATTAATATTAATGGTCTCTTAATAATTTAATTGATTATTGAATAATAGGAAAACTTTATTTGACCCTGTGGAAGAAGACGCAAACTACAATCCATTACCTGAAGATCGTCCTGGAGGATTTGACTGGGGAAATGCTGGAAATGTTAATAATGAGAGAGCTGCTGGAGAAGCTGAAGCTGATGATGCTAATCAACAACCACTAGACAACAATCAACCAAGACAACGACATCCACCACCACCACCACCACAATGAGAACAAAAGTCTAGCACTCCTAATTTATTAAGTTCTTCTTATCCTTCTTCTTCATTAATTATGTTAATTAGGGAGAATTATTTAGTTTATGGATTTATGGAGTATCATAGTCTAAAAAAAATCTTCGTTTCGTCCACCAAGAAATTAAGTTTAAATACAGACTAATATCTCTTCAGCTCTTTCTACTACACAATTTTATTAGTACGGAGAAAAGAAAATATATATTTATGCAGAAATAATATATAATGTTAAAAATCTATTTATATGGTGAACAAATAATTATATCCAACTCTGTACTTTGCTTGCTGGATCTCGTGAAAATTATTTTACAGTTGTTGTCTTATTGTTGTCAGAATTAAATTGTTGACATTTCAGTATTTGTGTGAGGGGAAATGAAGAAAATGTCATTAGCTTTTAAATTAGGAAAAGTGCTAGCTAATTATATTAATTAATTATAGCCATAAGAAACAAATTAAGACCGATTTGTTTTTTAAAATACTATTTTTCTTAATTAGTATTAAGTACCATCATCAACCAATTCTAGTTTAATTGCTTAAAATGATTTTAGGCTATGTCATTTAAAACTGTTGTTGGTGCATGTTTAGATTTAATTTAAAAAAAAAACTATTTGATACGTGATTTTTTATACACAAGATGAGAAATGCAGGCAAAAAAATATTTATAAGATGTTGTCAATATATATCATCATCTCTATCTAAAAAAAATATGTGATACATGTTAGATTATTAAAGAGAAAATGTAAATTATTATATATTTCGTAGTTATAGGAAAAATAAGTACTGTTTAAAATAATAACTGGATAAGAGATGAATTTTTTTTCCAGTTATGTTTCTTCTATACAGATTGTTGTTGGCTGCCTCAGTTATAGCAATTAAGCTTAAGAGTGTTAATGAGAGAAATGCGACGAGTCAAGGAAAATAAAGACGAATGAATTATATCATTATATAATATATATATCAATATATAAATGCTTCGTGTTAAATACACATGCCATCATCATCATGCTTTGAAGCTTTGGAGGAATAGAAGTAGCGTGTATGAAGAACTTAGTTGCTGCTGTGGGAATTTTTGGATATGAATATTCTGTAGTTGAAGAAATGATGATGATGGTTTAGTGGTGGAATTAATTTTAGAAGATTATTATGGAGTCCAAACCAATGACCAAGGAGCCAGAGGACACTGGAAAAAGTCCAGTTCAGAAAAAATTAAAAGTTGGAAAATTGGGAGCCAAGAAAGTCAATGTTTGGAAGCAGGAGTACGACAAAACTAAAATAGTGCTCAAGAATTTAATATTGGTAAGCTACTTATTTAATAATAAATTGACTATAAAATTAATTGTTATATTTAACATATTTAATTTGTTGATTTATTGTCATTATAGTTAAATGCTTAATTAATTTATTTTATATCAATTTAATTCATTTTATAGTTATTTGATTTAATTTTTGGTGGTAAATGTGACTTTTAATATTATACATTTATATATCCATTTTGTATGCTACTTTATTTGTATATTAATTAACTCTAATTAATTTATTTTAATTAGGAAAACGAGATGCTGAAAGAACGCTTAGAAACCGAGGAGGAATCGTTATCAACAGTGACCAAAGATGTCCATTTCCTTCTAGCAAGATACCTTGAGCACCAAAAACAAAATGGGAAAGTGGCCAATGTCTCCAATGGGAAAAAGAGTCCTGGAACTACTAAAAAAAGTCAGAAGCGTCAACAGCAATCTAGTCCTACAACGACGCCAGCGAAAAAAGTTAAAAAAGTAGCCAAGAAAGATAGTAAGAAAAAGGAGTCACCATCATCAACATCATCAGAGAGCTAAAGGAAATAAATCTCGCAGTGTCACCACAACAGCAACAACAGTCAATGGCAATGTGACGGCAACAGCCAAAGTACCAACAACTCATCCATTGCAGTTGCCACCACTTAAAGCTAAAGATGCCAAGTAGAATTTTGTACATAGTCTTCTTATATAAAAAGAATTTATATTTTTGTACTGATGGGATGATAATTGCTCAATGGTGATCTCAAGGTATTTATATTATATTATTTTAAAATTAATTAATTGAGTTAATTAAAATTAGTTTTGCATTTTTGTAATTGCAGTGATAATGAGAGAATCTATTCTGGAGACATTTTGTGATGATGGCGAGTTTCTCCAGGACTTATATTTAATTATGCTCTGGAAGATTTTAAAATACATTTAATGTATTAAAAACTTGTTTAAATGAAATGGGATTTAATTACTGTCCAGTGTCAATGTCAATTTAGTTGTGCTATGTTATGTCATTTATTTATAATCTTGGTTCAGTTAATCCTATAGTAGCCAACTGAGCGCATATAAATATTTAACCTTAACCTTTCCAAGTTGACCTCTAATCCATAAGTTTCTTCACTCAGTTTCCTCATCATGAATTTCATAATTCATATCGCATTAGTATCTCTTGATGTATGAGACGATAGTATCAGTTAATAATATTTTAATAATCTGCTATATACAGCCTGCTCAATGTCTTGTAGGTATTTTTTTTTAGCTTCTATGTATTTCATTAGAAGAGGCGAGAGTCAAGTTGAAAAATGACATCAAAAATTACGCCGTAGATTTCTTTTTGACTATATCAGTTAAAAAATTGCATTGTATCATTACTAATTTGTATTGTTGACATTATTGGTCAGAAATATCGGCCAAGATACGAAGTCTTAAGGTAACGCTATATGTCATTCTCATTTTCTCACGTTGCTCCACATTATTAACTTCCACTGCACTGGAAATTTTCCAGTATAATCATCTTTAATATATTTAGTCCGTCTCTTCATATAAAAATAAATTAGTATAGCTCCACTAATTAACTAATTGTAGTTTAGTTTCCTTGAGATACTTAATAATTAAATAATTGTTGACATTCCTCTCATTTTAGACATAGTAGATAAAATTTTCATAGTCATTTATGCCGGTAGCGGCTCTTAATATTTTACCCGGCTACCTTTTTGACATGCAATTACCAAATGGTGGAATAAATTGGTGCAAATGGCACAACGACAATTAGCAGCTATTAACGATTTATGCCAGATGACCCCAATTACCTAAAATTGGCAGTGCCAATTTTTGACGCCCAGTAAGCTAAATAAAATGGCGAAATTAATTCCAATCCAAAAATTGGCGTCATCACCAATTTTAATAGGCTATTTTGTGCCATTTATGTCACCATTTTTGTTAAAATTGGCGTCATCCAATACAGAATTGCACCATTTAGCATGCCACCATTTCTATCATTGGCACAAAAATGCCAAAAATTGGTGTCATCACCAATCAATATAATTTTGGACCATTCATGTCACCATTTCTATCACTATTAGCACAAAATGCCAAAAATTGGCGTCATCCAATACAGAATTGCACCATTTCTATCATTGGCACAAAAATGCTAAAAATTGGCGTCATCACAAATCTCAATACAATTTTATGCCATTTATGCCACACATAATTTCTTCCTTCTCTCCTCTTTTAAAAATTCATATTTTCTTATGTATGCGAGTCTAGATTCAGAGTCAACGGAATTTTCCTTTGAGTATTTGGCGTTAGTTTTCAACAACGTGGTTTCTTTTATTAGTCAACAGTAAAAAAGATATAACGTTAAATAAAGTGAGAGTTGAATGAAACTAGTACTATATTATATTACACACATTATATACAGCACATGATTATAGTATAACAAGTAAATAGGAATTGAATCTACTTAACTAACTACATTTCTATACATACATTTCACCTTCACATCGTCTTCTTATCACACTCTACACATTAAAACTAATCGCTCAGCTGCTGCAATATGGGAAAAACTAATATCATCATCCAATGGAAAAATTCATCAATTACAATTAGTTTGTAATATTCCTACTAAAATAATTTCTCTATAGCTCAAGTGAAATATTTTTTTTATATACAATTTTATTATATAGTCTTGTGTTCTTACTATATAGGATTCTTCTAAAACAACTGGAGGAATCCTTAAGCTATTAAATTAATTAATTGAAGAGAGCTAATTAGTGTTGATTATCAAGTGGGAGCCTTAAATGAAAATTCAGTGATGGCCACTGCTGGTGTTTTTGATATTGAGCTACAAGATGTGGAAGCTGTGGATCCTTCTGATGATGACTCCATTGAAATTGACGTAAGATTTTACACTAATCACCATTTTTTGATGATGATGATGAGTCATTTATTTATTTTTTATGGTGCTTTTTAGAATCCTGTGCTCTACGATGGCAGAGATAGTCAAGAACTGATGAAGTAAGTCATTATTTTGACCACGGAAAAATTTGACCCAGATTTGAATTTCTTAATGGTGACAAAACTAAATGGTTCCAAATGTAATGGAGCAGAGTGAAGAAATTTAAATCTGGGTCAATTGAATTACGGGATGGATTTATTATTAGTGGATTAATTAATGATAGATGATTGTGTAATGGTAATTAGAATTGTTAATGATTAATTAATTTGTTGTTGTGATTTACAGTGCAGAGTCAGTAGAAGAGTATCACATTTCAGAGACGACAGTGAGTCAAGATCTAAAGGCTGGACCTCAAGACTTTGAGCTAAGAAAAGTTTTAGGGAAAGGTGAGTTATGGGAAAGTATTTCAAGTGAGAAAATGCACAGGGAAAGATAATGGGAGTGTTTTTGCAATGAAAGTTCTGAGGAAGGCGACAATTGTAAGGAATCAAAAAGACACTGCTCATACTAAGGCTGAGAGAAATATCCTTGAAGCTGTTAAGGTAAATATTTATTGGCTTATTGGTAGTGGCAATGGAATTCTGGAATTGTTGCTGTAGCTTAGAGAATCTTCCTTCTCCAGCTTAAGAGATGAGTCTGGAGTACAAAAATTTAGGCTATGACTAAATACGCTGTGGAAATAAGGATTTTTATGAAGTATTTAGTTATAGAGTAAATTTTGTAGTGGAGACTCACCTCTTAAGCTGGAGAAGGAAGTGCAGAGTTCAATTAATTCTGGAAATTCTTTTTTTCTCATGGAGAACTTTCTTCTCCAGCTTAAGAGATGAGTCTCCAGACCAAAATTTACTCTGGGACTAAATACGCTGGAGAAATAAGGATTTCTATGGAGTATTTAGTCATAGAGTAAATTTTGTACTGGAGACTCATCTCTTAAGCTGGAGATGAAAGATTCTCTAAGCTACAGCAACAATTCCACAATTCAATGAACTTTGCCTTATCAGAGTGAAGCTTCTTCGTAATATATATATTAATAAATATATTATTTTATTATTTACAGCATCCTTTTATTGTAGGTAAGTTTCTATACTCGTATTAACAGTTATTTTTTTAATCTAAGAGTAAACTGTTGTAATAATAACTGATAATTTTGTTTTTTGATTATAGACTTGAAATATGCCTTTCAAACTGATGGGAAGTTGTATCTTATCATGGAGTACTTGAGTGGTGGAGAATTGTTCATGCATTTGGAGAGAGAAGGAATTTTTCTTGAAGACACAGCTAGGTATAAAAAACTAATTATAGACTAATTGATATTTTTCTTCTATAGATTTATATGAATGGCTTCTT
>VCNE01008695.1:0-12178 GCA_009869805.1 Oncopodura yosiiana
AATCTGACTAATTGTTGACATTTTTGTCCGTTACTAAGCAACCACTGGACCGATTTAGCCCATTTTTGAACTTGATCTGACTTTAACCCTTAGAAACTTGTGTAACAAATTTCGTTACTCTACGTCAAGTGGTTCGCAAATAAAGTGAGTCACAGACTGACATTTCGTGAAAATTGAGCCTTTTTCTCATATTTTTGCCCGTTACTTAGCAACGGATGAACCAATTTGTCCCATCTTCGAACTCGGTCTGGCTTAAGGCCTTTGGCACTTATGTACCAAATTTCATGGCTCTAGGTAAAACCGTTCGAGCTTGAGACTGTTAACAGACAGACATTCCGTGAACACGCAAGAAATAATATAGTAATATAGACAAGACAATATACAAATGACAAATGGGTGACGAGCACGATTTTGAAGATGAATTTTATGTGATGACAGTTATAAATGACATGAGACATCAAATTATAAGTTCATAAAATACGAACATATTTAAGAATATAAAAGCAATTCCATGAAAAAAAAACTAAACAGAAAGGCAACAAAGTAAAAATGCTATATCACAACATTCGTTATGGCGCGAAATACTCACATGCGGTAATTTTGTCTAGAAGAAGAAGAAAAATAAGAAAGTTTGTGAAAAGTTTAGATTGAATTTTGTCTATTTTACATAAATGCAACAACCAAAGAAAGTTCCAACAATAAACTCATCATTTCCACCTGAAGAGTTTACTGAAAAGATTGGCAATAAAAGATTCCCAACTGTACTTCGTGGTTTTGATATTGGATCTTGTGTTAACAAGTGGACACCTGAATATTTGAAGAAAGTCAATCCAGAAAAGAAAGTTAAAGTTCATAAAAGTACTACACCACAATTGAAATTTCTTAGCAAAAAACTTTACATATGAAACTGTTGGATTCTCTGAATTGATATCATTGTGTTTGTCATCATCTGTTAAAGGGAATTATTATTATTTAAGGTCTTTAGGAGTTGATCCCAGGTATTGTTAAATATTTACTTGGTACAAGTCTTTTCATACGAATAACTTTCTATCTTTTTTATTCATCAATAGGGGCAAGGACGTTTCAGATTTATCAACTCATTTTCCAGAACTTTATTCAGACTTAAAAATACCTCAATTCTTTCCATCTGAGGCTTTCTTCTCTTCAGTATTTCGAATAACTTCTCCTAGTTTGCAACTTTGGACACACTACGATACTTGTGATAACATTTTAATCCAAATTCGTGGTCGTAAAAGAATATTATTTTTTCCTCCATGGGAAGCATTGAATTTATATTTGGATGGTGATAAATCTTTAGTAAGTTTGTGGTATTATTATCGTGAATTGTTATCATAATTTATATATTCTGTAGGTCCTTGATCCAGATAATCCAGATTTGTCTATTTATCCTAAATTTAAAGACGTTGAAATCTATGAAGCTTGGCTAGAAGAAGGAGATATTGTTTTTATTCCATCCCTTTGGTTTCATAACGTTATAGCACAAGATTTTAGTATTTCTGTCAACGTGTTTTGGAAAAATTTAAATACTGAATTGTATGATAAGAAGGATACATATGGAAATCGGGACTTGATTCCTGCTCAATTAAGTTTTAGAACATTTGACAAGGCTATACAACAACTAAAAAGTTTACCACCAGATTATGAAGACTTTTATCTTCGTCGGATGATAATTTCCTTAAATAATAGATTAGATACTTTAAATGTGAAAGATTCAAAAGATAAAAGTTATATTGAAAACTGAAGAAAGAAAACATGTTTCAATCAAAAGATACTAATAATATGACTATGACTGACAAAATGAAATTATGTGAAGACTCTTGCTACGACTATTTACGTAAACATCTTAATCTGGAGAATGTCAAGAAATCCATTTTTAACAAAGCAAAACATATATCAACAGAAGATGTTGAATTAGTTGATTTACTTTTAATTGGAGATTATAAACCACTTCTTGAAGGACTTGAAAAATTTGGAGCAAAAGCATTGAAATGTTGTGAGAAAGCTGGAGATAGACTCGTATTTGATCTTGCTAATAATCGAATTGATAAGAACACTCTGGAAAAAAATGATAGTGGTGGTTCATGTTGTGATAATAATACTGTGGAAGTAGATGCTGAAGTTGATCCTTATCATAATAAGAAAAAAGTATATAAACCAAAAACAAAAATTCATTTTCGTGTTACCTCTTTAGTTGGTTATGATCATTTGATCCGTAAAGAATTTCCTACGCTTGATGATGTTGGTCTTTTAATATCTATTTCTGGAACTGTGTCTCGTACTACAAGCTCAAAGCTAGTTGAATGTGGTAGATTACATAAATGTACTACTTGTGAAAAGGAATTTCACGTAGATTGGTCAATTTCTAAATATTACAAAGATACTGATGAGCTAATATGTCCAGATCGCTGTCTTCCAATTAATGTTGAACCAGTTTCTGATTCTAAAAGATATGGTATTTCTAAATATAAGGATTATCAAGAAGTAAAAATTCAAGAGCATGCTCAATCTTTGGATAATGAAACTGTACCAGTTTCAATGTGGATAATTTTAGAAGATGATTTAGTTGGAAAATGTAAACCAGGAGATGATGTTACACTCATGTAAGTTAGTAGATCTTTAGAACATGTTGATTATTTTTAATATATACTTTTCTTCTGTTACAGTGGATGTCCATTTCTACGATGGAAGGCGCCTAAAGACAGAAAAAGAGTTAATTTTGAAGTTGCATTTAAAGTAAATTACATTAAAGTAAATAATGATCAAGCATCTTCTATATTAGTTACAAAGGAAACTAGAAAGGAAGCTGAAATTTTTTGGGAAAAATATAAAAATGATCCATTTACTGGAAGAAATGAAATAATATCATCATTCGCCCCAGAGGTTAGTTATACATAGAATATTTTTATTGTTTTGAATAATAATAATTTTCTAATCTTTTTTTCTGACAGATTTTTGGAATGTATATTGTTAAAATTGCTTTATGTGTAGTTCTTGCTGGAGGAGTAAGTAAAGATATTGGTGGAAGTAAAACAAGAGGAGAATCACATATCCTGTTAGCTGGAGATCCTGGAACAGCCAAGTCTCAATTATTGAAATATTCAGCAAAATTAATACCTAGAAGTTTTCTAACTACGGGTGCTGGAACTACTACAGCTGGTTTAACTGTAGCTGCTCAACAAGAAGGAGGAATTTGGCATTTAGAAGCAGGAGCATTAGTTTTAGCAGATGGTGGAATTTGTTGTATTGATGAATTTTCTTGTATTAGAGAACATGATAAAGTTAGTATCCATGAAGCAATGGAGCAACAAAATATTAGCGTTGCAAAAGCTGGAGTTGTTTCTCAATTACCTACCCGATGTTCTGTTATTGCTGCTACAAATCCTAAAGGAAAATATGATCCCAAAGAATGTTTAACAATAAATGTTGCATTAGGAAGTCCATTATTGTCTCGATTTGATCTTATTCTTGTACTTCAAGACAAACAAGAAGATTATTGGGATGCTATGCTTTGTGAGTTTTTAATGAAAGGAAGACAAGAATCATGTTCAAAGTGTTGGAATTTTGAAAAACTTCAAGCTTATTTTGCTTTAATCAAAGAAAAACAACCAATGATGACTGATGAAGCTAATAAAGTTTTGGGAGCTTATTTTCAACGTCAAAGAACAGTAAAAAGTCGTGGTGCTACTACAGCTCGTCTTTATGAAAGTTTAACAAGATTAGCTGAAGGACATGCAAGAGTTATGTATAGAGATGAAGTTTTACTTTATGATGCTATTGTTGCTGTCATGTTGGTAGAAAATACAATTCATTCAGTAAAATTGTTACCAGAACTAAATTGTGTCCATTCAACATTTCCTAAAGACCCAATAGAAGACTATAGGGATCTTGCAAGCCAAATTTTAAATGGATTAGGATTAAATGATGTATTACAAAAATTATGGTCTGAACTGAATGAAATAAAAAAGAATGTCAGATCGCCACCACCAACTGAACCTACTTCTCCATTATTTAAAGTTCCAACACCTCCTTCATCTAAAATTCTATTAAAACAAAATAAAACATTACCAGTTATTACAACTCCTGTTAAACCAATAAATATTTTTTCTGTTCCAAGTAAACCAAAAACACCTATTATTAATAATAATGATTATAATCAACCAATTGGAAATTGTCAACCTTCTACATCAAAAAAGATACAAGTTTTAGAAAATAATAAAGAGAATGGAAATCGACAAGTGGTAAATCAATTTCCTCGTATTCCTGTTAAACGACCTCAAGAAAATACAACAACTACTACTGCTGTTACATTAAGAAAAAGTTGTACAGCATTTGATCCAGAGAAATTATTACCATTAATTGAATCATTTATTCTTCAAAAAGTTCGTGCTAGTATAAAAGCTCGTAATGGGCCAAGAATACTTATATTAACAAATGAAGATGAAAATAATGAAGTGAAGAAAAAGAAACCTAGATTAGAAGTTGTAGAGAATATGAATGAAAAATCTGATAATCACTCTGCTCGTACTGCAGAAGAAGAAAATGTATCAAATAATAGTTATCTTGTATCTTCACAAGAAGATAGAAAAACAAGAGTTAAAAGAAAGTTTGATGCATTTAGAAAATGTGATAGTCCATAATAATTCTGTTAAAGAAACAATATTTTTCAGATTGAATAAAAATAAATATAATACAGAAATACATATATTTAGATTTGTTGAAATGTACAAGTTGCATGATTTATTTTCAATTGGTGGCCATATAATTTCATACAATAATACTTGATAGAAGATAAATATTATAAGTTTAGTGAGATTTTATCATACACACTCTCTAAATAATAGATTTTATTAATCATTATAACTGCTTTTTTGTAATATAGTGTTAGAAAACCCTTTATTAAGAACATACTACTTTTCTTTCTTACCAGAAACAATATTGGAATGCAATTTTAAAACTTCTGGTTCTAATAAATCTTGCAATAAATTTCCTTCTGTATCAAAAAAATTTGCTACTGATTTTTCAAATACTCCAGTCTTTGATGGATTTTTTCCTTTGGTGCAAGTGATACTCAAAATGTAAATATCATCAAATCTTTTCATATAAGAACTAGCTTCCCAAGACACGTCACCATCAATTCCAGATGGATCTCTTTGAACAGCAACAGCAAATATCCCTTTTTCCATATAGGCAGTGTACAATGTTAAAATTCCCATCATGACAAAATATGCAGAGACACAGAGCAAAAGTACAGGGCTATTTTGGATAATAAAAAATAAAAGTTAATATATTGAATATTATTTCTTGTTTTGATTTTTAAGCTTACCGAGATTGTGGAAATGGATACAAATAATCCCAAAGTAATGCCAGCATTGCTATTCCAACTGCGACACTGCAAATTGCTAGTCTTCCATCGACTAATCCAAAATGCTCATCATAATTTAGTTTTTTGATAAATACATCTCGTACTGCATCATCCAATGCATTTTTAACAGCTGAACCATCCCATTTGTTTACTTTGGTTTTTTCTTCGGCCTAAGAATTTTTAAAAAGAAAATTAAGTTAAATTCAGCTGACGTTTCTCGTCTGCCAAAATTTTCAATACAAAGACATAAATTTTAATAAATATATTACAACACTAACTTCTACCTTGTCGTCTGTATCTTTTGGGCTCATAATGATGACTTTCTGATAAAAATTATAAAGATGTTAACTTTTTTTCACTAAACAGATTGTGAATTTCTGTCAAAATTTTCACTTACTGATCAAAAGTAAACCGTGCTTTGAAATTAGTTCTTGATTGACGTGTTACAAGACGTGTACAAGTAAAATTGGGGTAAGATGAGATGAGATGATTCATTGTTGCTTCTTGTTACTGAGCATTATTTTCATGAAAATCTAAAATAATTTTCATGATTATCCATTTTGCACTTTATCGATTAGATTCTTATTCACATCTTAACTTTTCAATTCTAAAGTCTTTTGGACATGTAACTAATTTTGCATTATGATATCTGTTATAAATTTTTGTCTTAATTGTAGGTATTTCCAAACCGCGACATTTTAGTCTAAATTCATCTTTTATTGTGATATTTTGATCCAAATTTAAGAGTAGTTTTGATTTTCATTATTACTTTGATGGAAAAAGTAAACGAGAACCCTAATGAACCGAAAAATGGTAAGTTTTATGAGGTCTTTATAAGCATAGCATGTATGAAAGCATTTGCACTATTTTTACGACTCTAACAAATCATACCAATTGGCTATTATATTCTCATGGAATAATTTACATTTCATATTTATATCATATGTATGTATATGCGTGTCTTATATGAATATCTATATAATGTCGTGTGAGCTCTAATCAATATGTCAATAAGATTTTCCCTTTAGTATATTGCAAGGATTTCCTTTATTTTCGTTTCTCATTTATGTTCCAACTTGGAACTTCCTCCAAGTCTAAAACTTTTTTTTACTACATGTTCGATCTTTGCTCTTTGGAACAAATACACACCACTTTAATATAAAACCACATACAACGACAACATACATAGATGTGTACTTTTTGGAATATTTTGCTCTTTATTTGTGCTCATGCCCTATTAGAAATAAAGTGCTACAATATGTACACGCTCCATGAATTTCCCACAGTACTATGAGTTTCTAATGGCAGCAGCCATTTTCCTTATGTAAATAATCACTGTTGTACTCTTTCCTGCTTTTTTCTACAATTTTCATAGTTTCTCTAAAAGCATTTTCTCTCGCGTGTCTTTTCTGCTTTGTGATAAAAAGAATTTTTTTGTGAAACGACAAAATGCAATCTTCTCTTTCATGGGGATGGCCATTGGCCTCAAAAGGTACATCAAACAGTGATTATGGAAAATTTGTTCCACGTAGTGCAACCAGTTATAATCTTGGAGGATTTACACCAGCACCATATAATTTTAATGTGGGTCAATTCAATTGTCATACTGCTAATTGTACACATGCAAATCAAATGCAATATGCTCATCATCCAACTTGTCCTAATCATAATCAACAACAAGGTCAAGGAGAAGGATCACAACAACAAGTTCCAAAATTTACTATTCATGTTGGTGATGATGCTAAAGCAGCATTGAATGGTCAAGTTATTCCTCAACAAGCTCAATATTATATGCCAGAAAGTCCATATGAATCTGAGACTGGTGGAAATGTTGCACTTCAACAATTTTCTGCTGGTGGAGGTGGAGGAGATAATTCTGATAAAGTTGAGACGAAACAACCAAAGTTGAAGTCAAAGTCAAAGGTATTATTTATATGATGTTGAAAATTATTTCTACTAAGTGTTGGCCAATATATGTATTTGTATAATGTGTAGAGAGATGTTCGTCCTATGAAATCAAAAGAACCAATAACTGTCTCAAAATCAAACATGGAAGTTGAACCAAAGTTTAAGCTTTGTGGTAAATGTCCAAAATGTAAAGATGTAAAGGATATGAAAGGTGAAGAGAAAGCTCCACCAGTTCTTGTATTTCCAAAATATTCATCACCTGCTGGAAAACCACCAGGAATTTTCTTAAACAAAGATGCTAAAAGTTTTGGTTGGATGAGACGCTAAGAATTTATTGATGATACACAAGTCTGAGAAAAAGTGAAATGAGTTGATCAAATATGATTATTTATTATTATATGTAATACAAATAATATATCAATATGATTTTGTATAACAGAAAGATTATGTATATGTATTATAAAAGATGAAATAATAAAATCAATGACCACTTGAGCATTATATAAAAAAACAAGACACTTGACCTAAAAATAAAGTCAATCTAATTTAACTACACAATGCAATTTATTTGAACGATTTTTTTTACTTGACAAATGACAAATTGACATGCTACTACATATATTGATTAGATATTGTCTGAAAGAGTGGAAAGTAAAAGACTGACTACATTAGTTGAATTAGCACCTAACCTTTTATATATATAGTATGTAGCTTAGTTGAAAGCTTTTCAGTTTGTCAAGTTCATCAGTGAGAGAACTACATCAGTCAGTCATGAATAAGTTTTTCATTTCTTTTCTTCTTGTGCTAGGAGCTTTCTCCACTTTCATCAAGGCTCAAGAATTGCCTTCAGTCTATGAATACTACTCAGAGGGAGGTCGACGAGAAGGTTTGGTAGCAGAGAATCATGAATTTCGGTGAGTATATAATAAGAAGAGCTTTATATCTATTTTCATTTCCTTAAAAGAAATGTTTAAATTGGAAAACTTATGTCGAATATATATATATAGACTCAATGGAAAACCTATACGTATAATTTCCGGTGCAATTCATTACTTTCGTGTACATCCTGACTATTGGAGAGATAGATTACGTAAATTAAGAGCCTCTGGTGCAAATACATTGGAGACTTATATTCCATGGAATTTACATGAGCCAAGAAAAGATTATTTTGATTTTGGAAATGGAACTGAGGATTTCTCCATGTTTTTGGATGTTAGACGCTATATTCAAATGGCTATTGAAGAAGATTTGCTTGTTATTTTTAGACCTGGACCTTATATTTGTACAGAATGGGTATTAAAACAAGCTTTTAGAAAAATGTCATTATTTTTTAAAGACATGTATTATAGGACTATGGTGGTTTGCCTTCTTGGCTTCAATCTATTCCTGGATTACAAGTACGAAGATCAAATGAACAATATCATGCTCGGGCTAAATTGTACTTGGACGCATTACTGCCTTTAGTTGATGATTTACAATGGACAAATGGTGGTGGAATCATTATGTATCAAGTATGTAATAATGTAGAGCTTTGGATTGTGAAATTTGAATCTAAAATACAAATTATATAGATTGAAAATGAATATGGAGGTTTTGGTGTAAATGACAAACCACATTTGGAATTTTTGAAAGCCACAATGGAAGAGAATGGTGTCAAAGAACTTTTCTTTACATCAGATTCACCATTGACAGCCAGTGATAGAGGAGCTATTCCATCTGCTTTACAAACTGCCAATTTTGTAAAAATTATTCAATTTATCAATAATAAAATTTCAGGTATATAGATCTTAATTATCTTTTTATTTTTAGCAATTCAATCCAGTTCCACAATTAAATGCACTTCTTAGACTTCAACCAGATAAACCAATTCTTGTTGCAGAGTTTTGGACAGGTTAGTTAGTTTTTGTCATTTTAGTTCTTGTACTATTGAAGACACTAGTTAATAACTTTATAATTTTATACAAAGGATGGTTTACGTAAGTGAGATGAACTTGTTTCTTATCTGACAAGGATACATAAATTTTTATGTACAGGCATTGGATGGAGGCTAATCATGCAACTTGGTCAACAGCTGACTTTGCAAATGTTCTTTCAATAATTTTCGACCAATATAATGGCTCTGTTAATTACTACATGTTTCATGGAGGTACCAATTTTGGATTTATGTCTGGTGCTAACCGATTGCCTCAATTACCGTTAGTATGGTACTGGGCAGATATCACTTCATATGACTATGATGCACCATTATCAGAAGGTTTAATCTACATATATAAATATAGAAATAATAATTATACATGTTGACAAAATATTATATATTATTTATAAAAGCTGGAGACTATCATGAAAAATATCATGTGCTAAAAGAAATGAATGAAAGATATTCTTTAGTTCAACATCGCCATCCAGAAATGCCACCAGAGTCGAATAAAACTGCATATCCAGAATTAGAATTACAAACATTCCTAAGTTATGATGGTTTTGTTGATCGAATTCCTCAAGAGTCAAGAGTACGTGCTAGTTCACCTTTATCAATGGATATGCTACCAATTAATAATGGAAGTGGGCAAAGTAAGATTTTTAAATATTTTTGTGATGTATAAAATTTTAATTAATTTCATTATGGTAATGAACCTTAATTATAGGTTATGGCTACATCATTTACCGTTGTACAAAATTTGTTGGAAATAATACAAAAGTTCAGATTGGCAGAGCTAGAGATCTGGCTATCGTTGTTGTAAATGGACATAGACAAAGTGACTCTTTTGATAGCATTTCTCAAGTTACAGGTGGTGGATTTGGCTATTGGATGCAAACGTATGCAAATTGTTCATAAACTTACTGTTATCTATTATTTTTTCTGATTCTCTCGCTCAAATTCACAGACAACATGAAATGTCACTAAATCTTGACATTTACACTGAACGTACTGTAGATTTATTTGTTGAAAATATGGGACGCCTTAATTTTGGAGTGCCTGCTGATTTTGCATTCAAGAAAGGATTACATGAAGGAAATATTGTAATTGGAGATGAACAAGTTACTGATATAGAAATCATTGCAGCTGAATTTAAAAGTAGTTGGGTTAAAAGGTGATAGCTTAAATTATCAAGAGTCATAATTTCTATCTTAATTATTTTTTATTATTCAGTTTGACTGGCTGGCGTCCTGTTACAGAATCTAGCGTATTTCCTGGCCCTACAATGTTTCAATCTACATTTAATATTTCGACAACTCCAGCAGACACTTGGCTAGATATGAGTGAATGGCATAAAGGCATTGTTTTATGTTAATGGATTTAACATAGGGAGATATTTTAAACTTGGGCCATCTCAAACACTATATGTACCTGCTCCACTATTAAATGAAGGATCAAATACCGTAAGCACTAAAAATGACATGTACTTACAATTTTTTCATTGGATATCAACGTATAATTTTTCTTTAATAGATAACCATATTTGAACAATTTAATCCAGCTCGTAGAATCGTCTTTACGGATCAACCAATATTGGGAAAACCTGATACTAACGTTGTTGAGTCTAGGCTTCAATGAATAAATAAATGTAGATATTTTTAATAGCATTAAATGATTTTGATTCTTTACACATACTGATACAATTTTACACAATATATTCCAGTTACTACACGTAGTACCTACATACTAGTATACAATGGTCTTGAGCTTGAACTCAAGCCAGCATGTAGCAATTAGATACTGATTGTCATTTTGTCTAATGACCTACACAAGTTTTGACATACATATACTAAATTCTTCAATTGTATATGTATTTCACAAACTCTCGTCACACCCTCAATATCTAAATGTTCATTTGTGCTTAACTCAACAAATTTTGAGTCTAGCTAGACCTATATGTACATACATGATATTACGTGAGTATTTTTTGCTCGTATTTATATGTATCTTTCTTTTTAGATAATGACGATAGAGAGTATAGCAATTTTATTCTTTTACACAAGCCTTTCCAACAGCACGTGAAGGCAAGAATCTGAAGAATCATCATATACGTACAACAAAACTATTCATTAACAAAATACATAGAGTAACGTGCATCACAAAATTAAAACCTGTTCATATATAAATGTTGGCATTCGTGCGAAAGAGTTTAGTTTCGCAGTGACACTTGCATAAAATACAAGATCACCATCATCTCAAATAACATTAAGTCATGAAGGTTGTTCTTACTTGTGTTACCCTTTCTTGTCTTGCAGCGTTTGGAGCATTAAAAAGTTTGAGAAGCACTGAAGATCTTCCTTCAGTATATGAATATTATTCAGAAGGAGGCCGAACAGAAGGACTGACAGCAGAAAATAAAGAATTCAGGTAAGTTATTATTAAAGATTTGCGCATTATATATGATATGATATTTTGTCAACATGTATAAATATTATTTCTATATATATATATGTAGATTAAATGGCAAACCTATACGTATAATTTCCGGTGCAATTCATTATTTTCGTGTACATCCTGACTATTGGAGAGATAGACTACGTAAATTAAGAGCATCCGGTGCAAATACAGTGGAGACTTATATTCCATGGAATTTACATGAGCCAAGGAAAGATTATTTTGATTTTGGAAATGGAACTGAGGATTTCTCCATGTTTTTGGATGTTAGACGCTACGTTCAAATGGCTATTGAAGAAGATTTACTAGTTATATTTAGACCTGGACCTTATATTTGTACAGAATGGGTATTAAAACAAGATTTTAGAAAATTGTCATTATTTTTAAAAACATGTATTATAGGACTATGGTGGTTTGCCTTCTTGGCTTCAATCTATTCCTGGATTACAAGTACGAAGATCAAATGAACAATATCATGCTCGAGCTAAATTGTACTTGGACGCATTACTGCCTTTAGT